>OY987228.1:6666753-6864253 GCA_963920705.1 Odiellus spinosus | reverse complement strand
TCGATATTGATGTCGATTTTGATGTCGATTTTGATGTCGATTTTGATGTCGATTTTGATGTCGATTTTGATGTCGATTTTGATGTCGATTTTGATGTCGATTTTGATGTCGATTTTGATGTCGATTTTGATGTCGATTTTGATGTCGATTTTGATGTCGATTTTGATGTCGATTTTGATGTCGATTTTGATGTCGATTTTGATGTCGATTTTGATGTCGATTTTGATGTCGATTTTGATGTCGATTTTGATGTCGATTTTGATGTCGATTTTGATGTCGATTTTGATGTCGATTTTGATGTCGATTTTGATGTCGATTTTGATGTCGATTTTGATGTCGATTTTGATGTCGATTTTGATGTCGATTTTGATGTCGATTTTGATGTCGATTTTGATGTCGATTTTGATGTCGATTTTGATGTCGATTTTGATGTCGATTTTGATGTCGATTTTGATGTCGATTTTGATGTCGATTTTGATGTCGATTTTGATGTCGATTTTGATGTCGATTTTGATGTCGATTTTGATGTCGATTTTGATGTCGATTTTGATGTCGATTTTGATGTCGATTTTGATGTCGATTTTGATGTCGATTTTGATGTCGATTTTGATGTCGATTTTGATGTCGATTTTGATGTCGATTTTGATGTCGATTTTGATGTCGATTTTGATGTCGATTTTGATGTCGATTTTGATGTCGATTTTGATGTCGATTTTGATGTCGATTTTGATGTCGATTTTGATGTCGATTTTGATGTCGATTTTGATGTCGATTTTGATGTCGATTTTGATGTCGATTTTGATGTCGATTTTGATGTCGATTTTGATGTCGATTTTGATGTCGATTTTGATGTCGATTTTGATGTCGATTTTGATGTCGATTTTGATGTCGATTTTGATGTCGATTTTGATGTCGATTTTGATGTCGATTTTGATGTCGATTTTGATGTCGATTTTGATGTCGATTTTGATGTCGATTTTGATGTCGATTTTGATGTCGATTTTGATGTCGATTTTGATGTCGATTTTGATGTCGATTTTGATGTCGATTTTGATGTCGATTTTGATGTCGATTTTGATGTCGATTTTGATGTCGATTTTGATGTCGATTTTGATGTCGATTTTGATGTCGATTTTGATGTCGATTTTGATGTCGATTTTGATGTCGATATTGATGTCGATTTTGATGTCGATTTTGATGTCGATTTTGATGTCGATTTTGATGTCGATTTTGATGTCGATTTTGATGTCGATTTTGATGTCGATTTTGATGTCGATTTTGATGTCGATTTTGATGTCGATTTTGATGTCGATATTGATGTCGATATTGATGTCGATATTGATGTCGATATTGATGTCGATATTGATGTCGATATTGATGTCGATATTGATGTCGATATTGATGTCGATATTGATGTCGATATTGATGTCGATATTGATGTCGATATTGATGTCGATATTGATGTCGATATTGATGTCGATATTGATGTCGATATTGATGTCGATATTGATGTCGATATTGATGTCGATATTGATGTCGATTTTGATGTCGATTTTGATGTCGATTTTGATGTCGATATTGATGTCGATATTGATGTCGATTTTGATGTCGATTTTGATGTCGATTTTGATGTCGATTTTGATGTCGATATTGATGTCGATATTGATGTCGATTTTGATGTCGATTTTGATGTCGATTTTGATGTCGATTTTGATGTCGATTTTGATGTCGATTTTGATGTCGATTTTGATGTCGATTTTGATGTCGATTTTGATGTCGATTTTGATGTCGATTTTGATGTCGATATTGATGTCGATATTGATGTCGATATTGATGTCGATATTGATGTCGATATTGATGTCGATATTGATGTCGATATTGATGTCGATATTGATGTCGATATTGATGTCGATATTGATGTCGATTTTGATGTCGATTTTGATGTCGATTTTGATGTCGATTTTGATGTCGATTTTGATGTCGATTTTGATGTCGATTTTGATGTCGATTTTGATGTCGATTTTGATGTCGATTTTGATGTCGATTTTGATGTCGATTTTGATGTCGATTTTGATGTCGATTTTGATGTCGATTTTGATGTCGATTTTGATGTCGATTTTGATGTCGATTTTGATGTCGATTTTGATGTCGATTTTGATGTCGATTTTGATGTCGATTTTGATGTCGATTTTGATGTCGATTTTGATGTCGATTTTGATGTCGATTTTGATGTCGATTTTGATGTCGATTTTGATGTCGATTTTGATGTCGATTTTGATGTCGATTTTGATGTCGATTTTGATGTCGATTTTGATGTCGATTTTGATGTCGATTTTGATGTCGATTTTGATGTCGATTTTGATGTCGATATTGATGTCGATATTGATGTCGATATTGATGTCGATATTGATGTCGATTTTGATGTCGATTTTGATGTCGATTTTGATGTCGATTTTGATGTCGATTTTGATGTCGATTTTGATGTCGATTTTGATGTCGATTTTGATGTCGATATTGATGTCGATATTGATGTCGATATTGATGTCGATATTGATGTCGATATTGATGTCGATATTGATGTCGATATTGATGTCGATATTGATGTCGATATTGATGTCGATATTGATGTCGATATTGATGTCGATATTGATGTCGATTTTGATGTCGATTTTGATGTCGATATTGATGTCGATATTGATGTCGATTTTGATGTCGATTTTGATGTCGATTTTGATGTCGATTTTGATGTCGATTTTGATGTCGATATTGATGTCGATATTGATGTCGATTTTGATGTCGATTTTGATGTCGATTTTGATGTCGATTTTGATGTCGATATTGATGTCGATTTTGATGTCGATTTTGATGTCGATTTTGATGTCGATTTTGATGTCGATTTTGATGTCGATTTTGATGTCGATTTTGATGTCGATTTTGATGTCGATTTTGATGTCGATTTTGATGTCGATATTGATGTCGATATTGATGTCGATATTGATGTCGATATTGATGTCGATATTGATGTCGATATTGATGTCGATATTGATGTCGATATTGATGTCGATATTGATGTCGATTTTGATGTCGATTTTGATGTCGATTTTGATGTCGATTTTGATGTCGATATTGATGTCGATATTGATGTCGATATTGATGTCGATATTGATGTCGATTTTGATGTCGATTTTGATGTCGATATTGATGTCGATATTGATGTCGATTTTGATGTCGATTTTGATGTCGATTTTGATGTCGATTTTGATGTCGATTTTGATGTCGATTTTGATGTCGATTTTGATGTCGATTTTGATGTCGATTTTGATGTCGATTTTGATGTCGATTTTGATGTCGATTTTGATGTCGATTTTGATGTCGATTTTGATGTCGATTTTGATGTCGATTTTGATGTCGATTTTGATGTCGATTTTGATGTCGATTTTGATGTCGATTTTGATGTCGATTTTGATGTCGATTTTGATGTCGATTTTGATGTCGATTTTGATGTCGATTTTGATGTCGATTTTGATGTCGATTTTGATGTCGATTTTGATGTCGATTTTGATGTCGATTTTGATGTCGATTTTGATGTCGATTTTGATGTCGATTTTGATGTCGATTTTGATGTCGATATTGATGTCGATATTGATGTCGATATTGATGTCGATATTGATGTCGATATTGATGTCGATATTGATGTCGATTTTGATGTCGATTTTGATGTCGATTTTGATGTCGATTTTGATGTCGATTTTGATGTCGATTTTGATGTCGATTTTGATGTCGATTTTGATGTCGATTTTGATGTCGATATTGATGTCGATATTGATGTCGATATTGATGTCGATATTGATGTCGATATTGATGTCGATATTGATGTCGATATTGATGTCGATATTGATGTCGATATTGATGTCGATATTGATGTCGATATTGATGTCGATATTGATGTCGATTTTGATGTCGATTTTGATGTCGATTTTGATGTCGATTTTGATGTCGATTTTGATGTCGATATTGATGTCGATATTGATGTCGATTTTGATGTCGATATTGATGTCGATTTTGATGTCGATTTTGATGTCGATATTGATGTCGATATTGATGTCGATATTGATGTCGATATTGATGTCGATTTTGATGTCGATTTTGATGTCGATTTTGATGTCGATTTTGATGTCGATTTTGATGTCGATTTTGATGTCGATTTTGATGTCGATTTTGATGTCGATTTTGATGTCGATTTTGATGTCGATTTTGATGTCGATTTTGATGTCGATTTTGATGTCGATTTTGATGTCGATTTTGATGTCGATTTTGATGTCGATTTTGATGTCGATTTTGATGTCGATTTTGATGTCGATTTTGATGTCGATTTTGATGTCGATTTTGATGTCGATTTTGATGTCGATTTTGATGTCGATTTTGATGTCGATTTTGATGTCGATTTTGATGTCGATTTTGATGTCGATTTTGATGTCGATTTTGATGTCGATTTTGATGTCGATTTTGATGTCGATTTTGATGTCGATTTTGATGTCGATTTTGATGTCGATTTTGATGTCGATTTTGATGTCGATTTTGATGTCGATTTTGATGTCGATTTTGATGTCGATTTTGATGTCGATTTTGATGTCGATTTTGATGTCGATTTTGATGTCGATTTTGATGTCGATATTGATGTCGATATTGATGTCGATATTGATGTCGATATTGATGTCGATATTGATGTCGATATTGATGTCGATATTGATGTCGATATTGATGTCGATATTGATGTCGATATTGATGTCGATATTGATGTCGATATTGATGTCGATATTGATGTCGATATTGATGTCGATATTGATGTCGATATTGATGTCGATATTGATGTCGATATTGATGTCGATATTGATGTCGATATTGATGTCGATATTGATGTCGATATTGATGTCGATATTGATGTCGATATTGATGTCGATATTGATGTCGATTTTGATGTCGATTTTGATGTCGATTTTGATGTCGATTTTGATGTCGATTTTGATGTCGATTTTGATGTCGATTTTGATGTCGATATTGATGTCGATTTTGATGTCGATTTTGATGTCGATTTTGATGTCGATATTGATGTCGATATTGATGTCGATATTGATGTCGATATTGATGTCGATTTTGATGTCGATTTTGATGTCGATTTTGATGTCGATTTTGATGTCGATTTTGATGTCGATTTTGATGTCGATTTTGATGTCGATATTGATGTCGATTTTGATGTCGATTTTGATGTCGATTTTGATGTCGATTTTGATGTCGATTTTGATGTCGATATTGATGTCGATTTTGATGTCGATTTTGATGTCGATTTTGATGTCGATTTTGATGTCGATTTTGATGTCGATTTTGATGTCGATTTTGATGTCGATTTTGATGTCGATTTTGATGTCGATTTTGATGTCGATTTTGATGTCGATTTTGATGTCGATTTTGATGTCGATTTTGATGTCGATTTTGATGTCGATTTTGATGTCGATTTTGATGTCGATTTTGATGTCGATTTTGATGTCGATTTTGATGTCGATTTTGATGTCGATTTTGATGTCGATTTTGATGTCGATTTTGATGTCGATTTTGATGTCGATTTTGATGTCGATTTTGATGTCGATTTTGATGTCGATTTTGATGTCGATTTTGATGTCGATTTTGATGTCGATTTTGATGTCGATTTTGATGTCGATTTTGATGTCGATTTTGATGTCGATTTTGATGTCGATTTTGATGTCGATTTTGATGTCGATTTTGATGTCGATTTTGATGTCGATTTTGATGTCGATTTTGATGTCGATTTTGATGTCGATTTTGATGTCGATTTTGATGTCGATTTTGATGTCGATTTTGATGTCGATTTTGATGTCGATTTTGATGTCGATTTTGATGTCGATTTTGATGTCGATTTTGATGTCGATTTTGATGTCGATTTTGATGTCGATTTTGATGTCGATTTTGATGTCGATTTTGATGTCGATTTTGATGTCGATTTTGATGTCGATTTTGATGTCGATTTTGATGTCGATTTTGATGTCGATTTTGATGTCGATTTTGATGTCGATTTTGATGTCGATTTTGATGTCGATTTTGATGTCGATTTTGATGTCGATTTTGATGTCGATTTTGATGTCGATTTTGATGTCGATTTTGATGTCGATTTTGATGTCGATTTTGATGTCGATTTTGATGTCGATTTTGATGTCGATTTTGATGTCGATTTTGATGTCGATTTTGATGTCGATTTTGATGTCGATTTTGATGTCGATTTTGATGTCGATTTTGATGTCGATTTTGATGTCGATTTTGATGTCGATTTTGATGTCGATTTTGATGTCGATTTTGATGTCGATTTTGATGTCGATTTTGATGTCGATTTTGATGTCGATTTTGATGTCGATTTTGTCGATTTTTATGTCGATTTTGTCGATTTTGTCGATTTTGTCGATTTTGTCGATTTTGTCGATTTTTATATCGATTTTTATATCGATTTTTATATCGATTTTTATATCGATTTTTTATCGATTTTTTTATCGATTTTTTATCGATTTTTTATCGATTTTTTTATCGATTTTTTTATCGATTTTTTTATCGATTTTTTTATCGATTTTTTTATCGATTTTTTTATCGATTTTTTTATCGATTTTTTTATCGATTTTTTTATCGATTTTTTTATCGATTTTTTTATCGATTTTTTTATCGATTTTTTTATCGATTTTTTTATCGATTTTTTTATCGATTTTTTTATCGATTTTTTTATCGATTTTTTTATCGATTTTTTTATCGATTTTTTATCGATTTTTTATCGATTTTATATCGATTTTAAATCGATTTTATATCGATTTTATATCGATTTTATATCGATTTTAAATCGATTTTAAATCGATTTTATATCGATTTTATATCGATTTTATATCGATTTTATCGATTTTATCGATTTTATCGATTTTATCGATTTTATCGATTTTATCGATTTTATCGATTTTATCGATTTTATCGATTTTATCGATTTTATCGATTTTATCGATTTTATCGATTTTATCGATTTTATCGATTTTATCGATTTTATCGATTTTATCGATTTTATCGATTTTATCGATTATATCGATTATATCGATTTTATCGATTTTATCGATTATATCGATTATATCGATTATATCGATTATATCGATTATATCGATTTTATCGATTTTATCGATTTTATATCGTTTTTATATCGTTTTTATATCGTTTTTATATCGTTTTTATATCGTTTTTATATCGTTTTTATATCGTTTTTATGTCGATTTTTGTCGATTTTTGTCGATTTTTATCGATTTTATCGATTATATCGATTTTATATCGATTTTATATCGATTTTATATCGATTTTATATCGATTTTATATCGATTTTATATCAATTTTATATCAATTTTATATCAATTTTATATCAATTTTATATCAATTTTATATCAATTTTATACCAATTTTATACCAATTTTATACCACTGTTATACCACTGTTATACCAACGGTTATACCAACGGTTATACCAACGGTTATACCAACGGTTATACCAACGGTTATACCAACGGTTATACCAACGGTTATACCAACGGTTATACCAACGGTTATACCAACGGTTATACCAACGGTTATATCAACAGTTATATCAACGGTTATATCAATTGTTATGTATTTTTCAGGGGGTGTATTTATTATTTATTTTTTTTACAGGGGGGGTCATTCCATGACAAAACGTACAAGCGTGTCCACCCTCCCATCTCAGAATTGGACCAAATTTTGTACCTGGGGTTCTTTTACGTGTAGAAACCGAATTCCGGAATATTTTTACAATCGGTCAAACCGTTTTCGAGATACAGAGGGTCAGTGTTTCAGAAACTGGCCGTAGCACCCTTTTTTAAATTAGCTGTATCTCGATAAATAATTGCTCGATCACCGCGTTTCAAGAACCGAATTAAAGGTCCTTAAGTGAAGAAGAATGCTATTGAAAATTCGAAACTACTACTAGTTGGTAAAAGGGTCAAAAGTAATATTTAAATGATTGACCTTTGACCTTTTAATGAAGCCACACTTTTATTCGAGCTCTAACATTTTTTTTCGAATTCCCAGCATGTGAATTAGTCGAAAAGTATGAAATCCCAAAGTATTATTTTTAGATCTTGAGATATTCTGATTTTTGTCAGACCCCACAAACATTATATTTATTTAAAAATATTTACATTTTAATTTTCGAAAAAGCAGTTTCAATTTTCAATTCTATCGTTTGGCAATATGCAATATTTCGATGTTTGTGACTTGATCGTAATTGGTGGATCGATTTTTACCAAGTATATTTTCAGATAAGACCCACCATTGATCTTTAGTTTTTGGCCAAAACTGTTTTTCGCATGTTTCAGGTGGATGCATGAAAGATATAAAATAATCTTCGAATTCCACTGAATATTCTTCAAATTTTCCTACTTCTTTTCATAAACACATTCCACAAAATTACCGCAAGTTAGATACCCTCTCTTATCCTCAGCGTAACTTTCTTTAAGATGGCGAGAAATATTAAATATTTGCATATCATCTAAAACTGAAAGGGTGGTTGCTTTTATTTGAGTTGTACTTTCAGGGATAGATTTATGAATCTTTGGGTTCCATTAATAGCAGAAGCCGATGAAACCCTCCTTTGAAGTCTACTACTCTAATGTTCGATGTAGCGCGCCTCTCTGTATGGGTAAAATTCCCAATTTTACGAGATCGGAGGGGTCCTACTTCATACCCCCCTGTCTACGGAAAATTGGAAATTCTCTCTCTCCACAAACGACGACGTTTTTTTGACGAACTCCGAGGCTGATAGAGATATTCGCTCGACGAACTCCCGCTCCGAAAATATCTCCATTAATAGAAATTGCTTTTAAAAAGCGGTTGTGCAAAAATTTAGGCAAATATAAAATAAATACAATTTTATTAATTTATGTCATCACCAGAATGATTTTAACATTGATTGTGTATGTCACTTTTTTGTTACTTCACATCGGCGGTACAGTGATACGAAAAACAGCCAAAACAAGTTTGCAGCGTCGATCTGCTGAACAGATTCTCACTCCGATAGCCATGTATAATTTTTGCAAGGATGCATTCAAGAAAATATGTTTTCTTTATTTTTCTCATACCTAAGTTAAAACATCTGGTGATTTCTGGCTCTACCGATTTTTAAAGGCAATTACTATTAACAGAAGCCGATGAAACCCTCCTTTGAAGTCTATTACTCCCGGGTCTTGTCTACCCCTCTCTGTATGGGTTAGTTTCAAAAAGCGCGATCCGTACGCCTCCTAACGGGAGATATTTTCGGAGCGGGAGTTCGTCGAGCGAATATCTCTATCAGCCTCGGAGTTCGTCAAAAAAACGACGTCGTTTGTGGAGAGAGAGAATTTCCAATTTTCCGTAGACAGGGGGGTATGAAGTAGGACCCCTCCGATCTCGTAAAATTGGGAATTTTACCCATACAGAGAGGCGCGCTACATCGAACATTAGAGTAGTAGACTTCAAAGGAGGGTTTCATCGGCTTCTGCTATTAATGGAACCCAAAGATTCATAAATCTATCCCTGAAAGTACAACTCAAATAAAAACAACCACCCTTTCAGTTTTAGATGATATGCAAATATTTAATATTTCTCGCCATCTTAAAGAAAGTTACGCTGAGGATAAGAGAGGGTATCTAACTTGCGGTAATTTTGTGGAATGTGTTTATGAAAAGAAGTAGGAAAATTTGAAGAATATTCAGTGGAATTCGAAGATTATTTTATATCTTTCATGCATCCACCTTAAACATGCGAAAAACAGTTTTGGCCAAAAACTAAAGATCAATGGTGGGTCTTATCTGAAAATATACTTGGTAAAATCGATCCACCAATTACGATCAAGTCACAAACATCGAAATATTGCATATTGCCAAACGATAGAATTGAAAATTGAAACTGCTTTTTCGAAAATTAAAATGTAAATATTTTTAAATAAATATAATGTTTGTGGGGTCTGACAAAAATCAGAATATCTCAAGATCTAAAAATAATACTTTGGGATTTCATACTTTTCGACTAATTCACATGCTGGGAATTCGAAAAAAAATGTTAGAGCTCGAATAAAAGTGTGGCTTCATTAAAAGGTCAAAGGTCAATCATTTAAATATTACTTTTGACCCTTTTACCAACTAGTAGTAGTTTCGAATTTTCAATAGCATTCTTCTTCACTTCAGGACCTTTAATTCGGTTCTTGAAACGCGGTGATCGAGCAATTATTTATCGAGATACAGCTAATTTAAAAATGGGTGCTACGGCCAGTTTCTGAAACACTGACCCTCTGTATCTCGAAAACGGTTTGACCGATTGTAAAAATATTCCGGAATTCGGTTTCTACACGTAAAAGAACCCCAGGTACAAAATTTGGTCCAATTCTGAGATGGGAGGGTGGACACGCTTGTACGTTTTGTCATGGAATGACCCGGGGGTGTGTTTATTATTTTTTTTTTTTACAGGGGTTGTATTTATTATTTATTTTTTTTACAGGGGGTGTATTTATTATTTATTTTTTTACAGGGGGTGTATTTATTATTTATTTTTTTACAGGGGGTGTATTTATTATTTATTTTTTTACAGGGGTGTATTTATTATTTATTTTTTTACAGGGGGTGTATTTATTATTTTTTTTACAGGGGTGTATTTATTATTTTTTTTACAGGGGTGTATTTATTATTTTTTTTACAGGGGTGTATTTATTTTTTTTTTTTTTTTTTTTTTTTTTTTTTTTTTTTTTACAATTTCTCAATCATAGTTACTTTACAATTTTCAAGACGACATAGCCCGGTAGACAATAACTCATCGAAGGTAAAGTTATCATAGTTTTTTCTTGAAAATTCATATTCAGTCAGACAACATAAGTATAATTTCTTATTAAAGTATGTCTTCATCATTTTTAGTGGATTTACGTCTTTTATATTCATTCTCGTTTGGTAGGTAAAATATATGGACAATTTAGCTATACAGATTAAGATTAAAATTACTTTGTGATATATTTTTGTCCCATCCGAATAAAACCAATATAATTTGTTTGACATATTAAAATCTTGATGAAATCTTTTGATCAAACCTTCAATTTCCATTAGAAAAAATTGAGTGATTTCGCAATTGAAGAATAAATGCTCAAGTTCACCGGTATTGTTTTCACAAAATGGACAATCTGTCTTAACATTAAATAATTTTGCGGCTAATTTAGGAAGAGTAATGTTTCTGGTAACAATTTTCCAAAGAATATTATTTTCCTTTGGAAAAAAGGCGGAGTGCCACACTGTCTTTATTCGAAAGTTCAGATTTTCGTTTTTTGTGTAAAATATTTTTAAGAGTCTTTCGTTTAATTTTTCCGAAACAGGAAGTAAGTATTTTTTAACTTTTAATTTACACAATTTTTCAACTTGTACTAATTCTTTATTTATTTCAATAACTAGATTGGATTCTATAATACTGTTTGAGAAGCTGTTTGACTCCGGGATTTCCGTAAGGTTGAAGGATTGTTCGAACAATTTGGAAATTTTCGTAAATTTAGGAACGGGTTGTTAAAAATCCTTTTATCTAGATCGAAAATATCACTTATTAGTCGGAAGCCCGGAGTCTTCCATTTCGGATGATAAAAGTCTAATTCGACGAAGGGATTATATAGAATGGGAAGCTTTATGACTTCATCTAGCGTTAGAGGTTTTTTCAACCGTATTGGCATAGTGTTCCAAAAATCGAAAAGGTCACTATAATATCTTGGTAGGTAATCATATTTCAATTCAATTTTTGGTAAACCCAATGTTTCGAAACTAAATTGATAAACATTGGTTTTTTTCAGGTAGAATTCGACGAAGGCATATTCTATTGGGTGACACTTTCCCTGAAGTAGGTTCTGCAATTTAGAGAAGGCAAAATTTTGCCAACGTGTTTTGATCGTTTGTAATCCGAGACCCCCATTTGGATAACTTTGCTTAATGTCTTCGGCATTCATCCAATGTTTTTCGTTTGACCATATGACTTCAACACATTTTTTAAGAAACGTTTCAGAAAGTTTTAACGGTAAAAATAAAATAGGTAAAATGTAAAATAATTTGCTCATGAGTATCTTATATATAAAAACCACGACGTTCGTTCGTTCGTTCGTTCGTTCGTTCGTCGTTCGTTCGTTGGTTCGTTTTTTCGCGGGGGAATTTATTCCGAGCCGTTCCGGCCCCCCACGAGTTCGCTAATTTTATTGCTCTTGGAGAAACACGCCGTCTACGGAACAAAATTTAATCTGGGTTCGTAGTTCGTTTTAAATTAAAATTAGAATTAATTGAAAAATTAAATCTTCGATTTGGTATCGTTACAAACGTTTCAGTGTTTCGTTAATTTTCTTCCTGTTAGGCCTCCGCTCAGTTTAAATTATAAAATTTAATCGGGGTTCGTACCGCTTTTTACTCTTTTTAAATTAAAATTAAAGTTAAAAATTCCAGTTCGATAAAGGCTTCCGTTCGTTAACACGATAATCTGTCGTTTCAGGAGGATCCCGTTGCGGGATGCCTCGCCTTAACGCCGGCCTCCCATTGGTTGATAATGATTTGTATAGTGTAGGGTCTTTTTTTTTCCCACGGAGGATTGTTAGACGCGGAGTAGTAGTCTTATATATTAAAACCCCGCTTAGCATTACAGGGAGCATTTAAAAATGGAGTGGTAATAAATTTTAAACGGAACCTTTTAAACTAACGGAAAAAGATGAACATCAAGATGGCCGCCTGCAAAAAGATGAGAGTTAGATGGACGCCTGAAAAAAGATGAAAAGCAAGATGGCCGCCTGAAAAAAAAGATGAAAATTAGGTGTGTTCCCATTTCACCCAAATATTTCGCCCAAAATTATCTATTCCCATTTCGCCCAATTGTTAGGTTAGGTAGGGTTAGGTTAGGTTATTTGAGATTGGGCGAAATGGGAATTGGGTCAAATGTTTTGGGCGAAATGGGGGTAAACCAAAAATTAAGATGGAAGCATGAAAAAAGATGAAAAGCAAGATGGCCGCCTTAAAAAAGATTAAAATTAAGATGGAAGCATGAAAAAAGATGAAAAGCAAGATGGCCGCCTTAAAAAAGATGAAAAGTAAGATGGCCGCCTTAAAAAAGATGAAAAGTAAGATGGCCGCATGAAAAAAGATGAAAAGTAAGATGGCCGCATGAAAAAAGATGAAAAGTAAGATGGCCGCATGAAAAAAGATGAAAAGTAAGATGGCCGCATGAAAAAAAAAGATGAAAAGTAAGATGGCCGCATGAAAAGCAAGATGGCCGCCGAAAAAAAGGTGGAAAGGAAGAGGACCGCCCTTAAAAAGATGAAAATAAAAATTAGAATTAAGTGAAAAATTAAATCTTAAAATTAGAATTAAGTGAAAAATTAAATCTTCGATTTGGTATCGTTACATGCTGTTACTAATTATAACACTGTTCAATCCTTTTCACCTCTTTTCATATGGCAGGCGCGTGGAAACTCAGATTTTAATACAATTTCATTAGGCCCGAAGCAACTGGATGAAACCCGCCCGTAGGGCGGGCTTTCAGCTAGTCTTATATATAAAAATCACGACGTTCGTTCGTTCGTCGTTCGTTGGTTTTTTCGCGGGGGAATTTATTCCGAGCCGTTCCGGCCCCCCACGAGTTCGCTAATTTTATTGCTCTTGGAGAAACACGCCGTCTACGGAACAAAATTTAATCTGGGTTCGTAGTTCGTTTTAAATTAAAATTAGAATTAATTGAAAAATTAAATCTTCGATTTGGTATCGTTACAAACGTTTCAGTGTTTCGTTAATTTTCTTCCTGTTAGACCTCCGCTCAGTTTAAATTATAAAATTTAATCGGGGTTCGTACCGCTTTTTACTCTTTTTAAATTAAAATTAAAGTTAAAAATTCCAGTTCGATAAAGGCTTCCGTTCGTTAACACGATAATCTGTCGTTTCAGGAGGATCCCGTTGCGGGATGCCTCGCCTTAACGCCCGCCTCCCATTGGTTGATAATGATTTGTATAGTGTAGGGTCTTTTTTTTTTTCCCACGGAGGATTGTTAGACGCGGAGTAGTAGTCTTATATATTAAAACCCCGCTTAGCATTACAGGGAGCATTTAAAAATGGAGTGGTAATAAATTTTGAACGGAACCTTTTAAACTAACGGAAAAAGATGAACATCAAGATGGCCGCCTGCAAAAAGATGAGAGTTAGATGGACGCCTGAAAAAAGATGAAAAGCAAGATGGCCGCCTGAAAAAAAAGATGAAAATTAAGATGGAAGCATGAAAAAAGATGAAAAGCAAGATGGCCGCCTTAAAAAGGATGAAAAGTAAGATGGCCGCATGAAAAAAGATGAAAAGTAAGATGGCCGCATGAAAAAACATGAAAAGTAAGATGGCCGCATGAAAAAAGATGAAAAGTAAGATGGCCGCATGAAAAAAGATGAAAAGTAAGATGGCCGCATGAAAAAAAAGATGAAAAGTAAGATGGCCGCATGAAAAAAAAGATGAAAAGTAAGATGGCCGCATGAAAAGCAAGATGGCCGCCGAAAAAAAGGTGGAAAGGAAGAGGACCGCCCTTAAAAATTTCATTAGGCCCGAAGCAACTGGATGAAACCCGCCCGTAGGGCGGGCTTTCAGCTAGTATTACATAATTGTGACCGAGTTTTATAGGATAATCGTTCCGCTGTTGTTGTGGCATTGTTTAGGTTTTGTATCACTTCCTCGCCCAAAAGTTCGGCATGATTTATTATTTATTATTTTTACAGGGGGTGTATTTATTATTTCTTTTTACAGGGGGTGTATTTATTATTTTTTTTTACAGGGGGTGTATTTATTATTTATTTTTTTATACAGGGGGTGTATCTATTATCTATTTTTTACAGGGAGTGTATTATTTTTTTACAGGGGTGTATTTATTATTTATTATTTTTACAGGGGGTGTATTTATTATTTTTTTACAGGGGGTGTATTTATTATTTCTTTTTACAGGGGGTGTATTTATTATTTATTTTTTACAGGGGGTGTATTTATTATTTATTTTTTTATACAGGGGGTGTATCTATTATCTATTTTTTACAGGGAGTGTATTTATTATTTTTTTTTACAGGGGGTGTATTTATTATTTATTTTTTTACAGGGGGTGTATTTATTATTTATTTTTTACAGGGGTGTAATTATTATTTATTTTTTTAATGGGGGTGTGTTTACACAGAGGGTGTATTTATTATTTATTTTTTTTTGCAAGGGGGTGTATTATTTATTTATTTTTTTTTACAGGGGGTGTATTTATTATTTATTTTTTCTACAGGGGTGTATTTATTTATTTTTTTACAGAGGTGTATTTATTATTTATTTTTTTTACAGGGGGTGTATTTATTTATTTTTTTACAGAGGTGTATTTATTATTTTTTTTTTTTACAGGGGGTGTATTTATTATTTTTTTTCTGCAGGGGTGTATTTATTATTTATTTTGTTACAGGGGGTGTATTTATTATTTTTTTTCTGCAGGGGTGTATTTATTATTTATTTTGTTACAGGGGGTGTATTTATTATTTATTTTTTACAGGGGTGTATTTATTATTTATTTTTTACAGGGGTGTATTTATTATTTATTTTTTACAGGGGTGTATTTATTATTTATTTTTACAGGGGTGTATTTATTATTTATTTTTTACAGGGGTGTATTTATTATTTATTTTTACAGGGGTGTATTTATTATTTATTTTTTACAGGGGTGTATTTATTATTTATTTTTTTACCGGGGTGTATTTATTATTTATTTTTTTACCGGGGTGTATTTATTATTTATTTTTTACAAGGGTATATTTATTTTTTTAACAAGGGGTACCCCTTGGAAAAAAAATCAAATATTTTTCTTACAAGGGGTACCCCTTGTAAAAAAAAATTTATTTTTTACAGGGGTGCATTTATTATTTATTTTTTACAGGGGGGTCTATTTATTATTTTTTTTTACAGGGGGTCTATTTATAAATAATTTTTTACAGGGGGTTTATTTATTATTTATTTTTTTTTTACAGGGGGTGTATTTATTATTTATTTTTTACAGGGTTTTATTTATTATTTATTTTTTTTTACCGGGGGTGTATTTATTATTAATTTTTTTTACAGGAGTTGTATTTATTATTTATTTTTTACAGGGGTGTATTATTTATTTATTTTTTACAGGGGGTGTATTTATTATTTATTTTTTCTACAGGGGGTGTATTTATTATTTATTTTTTTTTTTACAGGGGTGAATTTATTATTTATTTTTTTACAGGGGGTGTATTTATTATTTTTACAAGGGGTACCCCTTTTAAAAAATCAATTATTTTTTTTTACTGGGGGTGTATTTATTATTTATTTTTTTACAGGGGGTGTGTTTATTATTAATTTTTTTTACAGGAGGTGTATTTATTATTTATTTTTTACAGGGGGTGTATTTATTATTTATTTTTTACAGGGGGTGTATTTATTATTTATTTTTTACAGGGGGTCTATTTATTTTTTATTTTTTACTGGGGGTGTATTTATTATTTATTTTTTACAGGGGTGTATTTATTATTTATTTTTTTTTACAGGGGGTGTATTTATTATTAATTTTTTTACAGGGGGTGTATTTATTATTTATTTTTTTCTACAGGGGGTGTATTTATTATTTTTTTTTTTGCAGGGGCGTATTTATTATTTATTTTTTACAGGGGGTGTATTTATTATTTAGTTTTTTTACAGGGGGTGTATTTATTATTAATTTTTTGGTGTATTCCTGTTGACCCGACATCCATTCGACCGATACAATATCGATTGAGGAAAATGTTGATGATGATATATTATAATAGAATGACTTTAAGTCACCGTGGCGTAGTGAAAGAAAGTCGAGGTTAGTTTACGTTAAAGGTTAGTTTATATTTTTTGACTTTGGTGGATTTTTTCTGTTATTTTATGTTGTCACCGTGGTGTATTTTACGATAATGGTTGGGTTAGGTTAGGTTAGGTTAGGTTACAATTACTCATGAATATGAATTAAAAAAATAAATATAAATCAGCAATTCACTTTATAAAAATAAGTTCCAGGGATCTGAAAGTATTTGGTTCTTCTAAACTAAATCTTGTGCTTAATATTTTACGAACTGTTCGAGTGTAGTGTTCATTTTACTTGGCCATTAAATTATTATAAGTGAATCAGATTTCTCGCTTGCAAAGAGTGAATCTTTGCGTTCCCGGGAATTTTATTTTTAATTCCAGCGGGTATATTCAAGCAGAGATTCTGGTCCCATTTAACCGAATCCCCCAAAAGTGCGGATTATTCGGTCGAATGGGATGTCGGTCGATTGGGATGTCGATCGAATGGGATGTCGACCCATTAGACCGACATCCTATTCGATCGAGATAACCCATTCGACAGAATGCCCTTCGCCCGACATTCCATTCGACCGACCTCCTATTCGTCCGACATCCCATTCGACCGACATCCCATTCGACCGACCAAATATCGATTGCATTATTTTATAATTATCGATATTGTGTCGGTCGATTGGGATTTTATTTTGGTGATTTATCGTGGCTAAAAATGTGTCGGTCCAATGGGCCACAATCAATTTTTTTTACAGGTGGTGTATTTATTATTTATTTTTTACAGGGGGTGTATTTATTATTTATTTTTTACAGGGGGTGTATTTATTATTTATTTTTTACAGGGGGTGTATTTATTATTTATTTTTTACAGGGGGTGTATTTATTATTTATTTTTTACAGGGGGTGTATTTATTATTTATTTTTTACAGGGTTGTGTTTAAACAGGAGGTGTACTAATTATTTTTTTACAGGGGTGTATTATATATTTATTTTTTACAGGGGCGTATTTATTATTTATTTTTTACAGGGGGTGTATTTATTATTTAGTTTTTTTACAGGGGGTGTATTTATTATTATTTTTTTTACAGGGGGTGTATTTATTATTTATTTTTTTACAGGGGTGTATTTATTATTTATTTTTTTACAGGGGGTGTATTTATTATTAATTTTTTTACAGGGGGTGTATTTATTATAAATTTTTTTACAGGGGGTGTATTTATTATTTATTTTTTACAGGAGTTGTATTTATTGTTTATTTTTTTACAGGGGGTGTATTTATTATTTTTCCAAGGGGTACCCCTTGTAAAAAAAATCAATTATTTTTTCTACAAGGGGTGTATTTATTATTTATTTTTTAACTGGGGGTGTGTTTATTATTTATTTTTTTTTACAGGTGGTGTATTTATTATTTATTTTTTTACAGGGGGTGTATTTATTATTTATTTTTTACAGGGGTGTGTTTACACAGGAGGTGTATTTATTATTTTTTTTTTACAGGGGTGTATTTATTATTTATTTTTTCTACAGGGGGTGTATTTATTATTTTTTTTTTTTACAGGGGTGAATTTATTATTTATTTTTTTACAGGGGGTGTATTTATTATTTATTTTTTACAGGAGTTGTATTTATTGTTTATTTTTTTACAGGGGGTGTATTTATTATTTTTCCAAGGGGTACCCCTTGTAAAAAAAATCAATTATTTTTTTTACAAGGGGTGTATTTATTATTTATTTTTTTTTACTGGGGGTGTGTTTATTATTTATTTTTTTACAGGGGGTGTATTTATTATTTTTTTTTTTACAGGGGTGTGTTTACACAGGAGGTGTATTTATTATTTATTTTTTACAGGGGTGTGTTTACACAGGAGGTGTATTTATTATTTATTTTTTTTACAGGGGGTGTATTTATTATTTATTTTTTTACAGGGGGTGTATTTGTTATTTATTTTTTTGAGGGGGTGTATTTATTATTTAGTTTTTTTAAAGGGGGTGTATTTATTATTAATTTTTATTTACAGGGGGTGTATTTATTATTTATTTTTTTACAGGGGGTGTATTATTTATTATTTTTTTACAGGGGCGTATTTATTATTAATTTTTTACGGGGGGTTTATCTATTATTTAGTTTTTTTACAGGGGGTGTATTTTTTATTAATTTTTTTTTACAGGGGGTGTATTTATTATATATTTTTTTACAGGGGGTGTATTATTTTTTTTTTTTTTTTACAGGGGGTGTATTTATTATTTATTTTTTTACAGGGGGTGTATTTATTATTTATTTTTTTACAGAGGGTGTATTTATTATTTATTTTTTTACAGGGGCGTATTTATTTTTTTACAGGGGGTGTATTTATTATTTATTTTTTTACAGGGGGTGTATTTATTATTTATTTTTTTACAGGGGTGTATTTATTATTTATTTTTTTACAGGGGTGTATTTATCATTTATTTTTTTTTACAGGGGGTGTATTTATTGATTTTGGGTCGAAATGATCGAATTTCATATGATCGATTGAGTTAAAAAACTAACCTAACCTAACCTAACCTAACCTAAATATTTCGATCATTTAAACCCAAAAACTGGTTTCGATCACTTAAAAGTCGATCAATTGGGACGATACCGTATTGATTATTTATTTTTTTACAGGGGGTGTATTTTTTTTTTACAGGGGGTGTATTTATTATTAATTTTTTTACAGGGGGTGTATTTATTATTAATTTTTTTACAGGGGGTGTATTTATTATAAATTTTTTTACAGGGGGTGTATTTATTATTTATTTTTTACAGGAGTTGTATTTATTGTTTATTTTTTTACAGGGGGTGTATTTATTATTTTTCCAAGGGGTACCGCTTGTAAAAAAAATCAATTATTTTTTCTACAAGGGGTGTATTTATTATTTATTTTTAAACTGGGGGTGTGTTTATTATTTATTTTTTTTTACAGGTGGTGTATTTATTATTTATTTTTTTACAGGGGGTGTATTTATTATTTATTTTTTACAGGGGTGTGTTTACACAGGAGGTGTATTTATTATTTTTTTTTACAGGGGTGTATTTATTATTAATTTTTTTTACAGGGGGTGTATTTATTATTTATTTTTTACAGGAGTTGTATTTATTGTTTATTTTTTTACAGGGGGTGTATTTATTATTTTTCTAAGGGGTACCCCTTGTAAAAAAAATCAATTATTTTTTTTACAAGGGGTGTATTTATTATTTATTTTTTTTTTACTGGGGGTGTGTTTATTATTTATTTTTTTACAGGGGGTGTATTTATTATTTTTTTTTTACAGGGGTGTGTTTACACAGGAGGTGTATTTATTATTTATTTTTTACAGGGGTGTGTTTACACAGGAGGTGTATTTATTATTTATTTTTTTTAAAGGGGGTGTATTATTTTTTTTTACAGGGGTGTATTTATTATTTATTTTTTTTACAGGGGGTGTATTTATTATTTATTTTTTTGAGGGGGTGTATTTATTATTTAGTTTTTTTAAAGGGGGTGTATTTATTATTAATTTTTATTTACAGGGGGTGTATTTATTATTTATTTTTTTACAGGGGGTGTATTATTTATTATTTTTTTACAGGGGCGTATTTATTATTAATTTTTTACGGGGGGTTTATCTATTATTTAGTTTTTTTACAGGGGGTGTATTTTTTATTATTTTTTTTTTACAGGGGGTGTATTTATTATATATTTTTTACAGGGGGTGTATTATTTTTTTTTTTTTTTTACAGGGGGTGTATTTATTATTTAGTTTTTTTACAGGGGGTTTATTTATTATTAATTTTTTTTACAGGGGGTGTATTTATTATTTATTTTTTACAGGGGGTGTATTTATTATTTATTTTTTACAGGGTTGTGTTTAAACAGGAGGTGTACTTATTATTTTTTTTTTACAGGGGGTGTATTATATATTTATTTTTTACAAGGGGTGTATTTATTATTTATTTTTTACAGGGGCTTATTTATTATTTATTTTTTTACAGGGGCGTATTTATTATTTATTTTTTACAGGGGGTGTATTTATTATTTAGTTTTTTTTACAGGGGGTGTATTTATTATTATTTTTTTTACAGGGGGTGTATTTATTATTTATTTTTTTACAGGGGTGTATTTATTATTTATTTTTTTACAGGGGGTGTATTTATTATTTATTTTTTTACAGGGGGTGTATTTATTATTTATTTTTTTACAGAGGGTGTATTTATTATTTATTTTTTTACAGTGGGTGTATTTATTTTTTTACAGGGGGTGTATTTATTATTAATTTTTTGGTGTATTCCTGTTGACCCGACATCCATTCGACCGATACAATATCGATTGAGGAAAATGTTGATGATGATACAGGGGGTGTATTTATTAAGGGTACCCCTTGTAAAAGAAATTGATTTTTTTTACAAGGGGTACCCCCTGTTAAAAAATTGTTTTTTTTTTACAAGGGTTACCCCTTGTAAAAAAAAATGATTTTTTTTTTGTAATAAAAATAAATACACCCCCTGTAAAAAAATAAATAATAAATACACCCCCTGTAAAAAATAAATAATAAATACACCCCCAGTAAAAAAAATAATAAATACACCCCCTGTAAAAAATATATATAAATACACCCCCTGTAAAAAAAATTAATAATAAATACACCCCCTGTAAAAAAAATAAATAAATAATACACGCCCTGTAAAAAAAATAAATAATAAATACACCCCCTGTAAAAAAAATATAATAAATACACCCCCTGTAAAAAAAAAAATAATAATAAATACACCCCCTGTAAAAAAATAAATAATAAATACACCCCCTGTAAAAAAATTAAATAATAAATAGACCCCCTGTAAAAAATAAATAATAAATACACCCCCAGTAAAAAAAATAAATAATAAATACACCCCCTGTAAAAAAATATATATTAAATACACCCCCTGTAAAAAAAATAAATAATAAATACACCCCCTTTAAAAAATAAATAATAAATACACCCCCTGTAAAAAATAAATAATAAATACACCCCTGTAAAAAAAAATTAATAATAAATACACCCCCTGTAAAAAAAATAAATAAATAATACACGCCCTGTAAAAAAATAAATAATAAATACACATCCTGTGTAAACACACCCCTTTAAAAAATAAATAACAAATACACCCCCTGTAAAAAAATAAATAATAAATACACCCCCTGTAAAAAAAATAAATAAATAATACACGCCCTGTAAAAAAATAAATAATAAATACACATCCTGTGTAAACACACCCCTTTAAAAAATAAATAACAAATACACCCCCTGTAAAAAAATAAATAATAAATACACCCCCTGTAAAAAAATTAATAAATACACCCCCTGTAAAAAAAATAAATAATAAACACACCCCCTGAAAAAAAAAAAATAATAAATACACCCTCAGAAAAAAAATCATTGATTTTTTTTTCCAATGGGTACCCCTTGGAAAAATAATAAATACACCCCCTGTAAAAAAAATAAATAATAAATACACCCCCTGTAAAAAAATTAAATAATAAATAGACCCCCTGTAAAAAATAAATAATAAATACACCACCTGTAAAAAAAATAAATAATAAATACACCCCCTGTAAAAAAAAAAATAAAAATAAACACACCACCTGTAAAAAAATAAATAATAAATACACCCCCTGAGAAATTGATATAAAATTAACATAAAATTGATATTAAAATAAAAATTGATATAAAAATTAAAATTGATATGAAATTGATATGAAATTGATATGAAATTGATATGAAATTGATATGAAATTGATAAGAAATTGATATGAAATTGACATGAAATTGACATGAAATTGACATGAAATTGACATGAAATTGACATGAAATTGATATGAAATTGATATAAAAATTAAAATTGATATGAAATTGATATAAAAATTAAAATTGATATGAAATTGATATAAAAATTAAAATTGATATGAAATTGATATGAAATTGACCTGAAATTGATATGAAAATTGATATTAAAATTGATATTAAAACGGATATTAAAACGGGTGGTAAAACGGGTGTTAAAACGGGTGTTAAAACGGGTGGTAAAACGGGTGTTAAAACGGGTGTTAAAACGGGTGTTAAAACGGGTGTTAAAACGGGTGTTAAAACGGGTGTTAAAACGGGTGTTAAAACGGGTGTTAAAACGGGTATTAAAACGGGTATTAAAACGGGTATTAAAACGGGTATTAAAACGGATATTAAAACGGGTATTAAAATTGATATTAAAATTGATATTAAAATTGATATTAAAATTGATATTAAAATTGATTGATTGGAGCAATGACAATTGTTAGTAATAAACTAATAGTAAATCGGCGAACCGACCTTGAGCTCCGTAGCGAATGTATCTGGACTGAAATCGTCGGTAATGCTGGATAGCATGTTTTAATTGGAAACCATTATTTCACGCCCAAAACCAATCTAGAAGAATTTGAAAAGTACTTCACTTCAATATTTGAGCCACTTCAAGCCTACGAAGGAAACATCATTATAGTTGGCGACTTTAACTTACCAGGTGTAGACTGGACCCGATCAATAACTAGTAAATGCAACTCTATGGTCAGACCAAAAGCAATATGTTTTTTGGACTTTGTCTCCTCCCTAAACCTCACCCAATTCAATACGATAACAAATTCCAAGGGTAATATTCTTGATCTAGCTCTAACCAATCAAAACAATCTTACTGTTAGAGAAGATGCTATGACATTGTTGCCGATAGATTGCTACCATCCTCCACTTGAAATAACGGCAATTCTTACAAACACCTCGCACCAAGTTAGAGAGGAGCCAAAATCAACCACTTTTAACAACAATAAAGGGGATTATGATCAGTTATATAATATGCTTCGGAACCAAGACTGGACTACTGTGCTTTGTTGCAGAGAAGTGAATATGGCCGTCAGCTTAATGGAGGATATTTTAAATCGCACGTTAAAACAATGTATTCCGGCAGGTGGTAATAAGTCAGGCAAATATCCATATTAGATATAAACCAGTTGGGCAGCCGCCCACCTAGAAGGGAGGGCTATTTGTGACAGATATTACAACTCAGAATGGACAGATATTAAATTACATCTGGAAATGGACAGATATATAAGTTTTATTACAACTCAGAATGGGCAGATATTAAATTACATCTTTCGAGGGACAAATATAATTTTTTATTACAACTTGGAATGGCCAGATATTAAATTTTCAAATCAGTGCAATTCAGCCAAACCTTTCACAAATAACTCTGCCCTTTATTTTAGTCATTCTGAATTTGTTGTACTGTCTTTTGTAACAAACATTTTTTTTTGGTGAAAGGAACTATGAAATAAAAATTTAAATCATCTTGTGACATACTACGATATGAAACAGAAAATATTTATTTCAAAGGGCAGAGTTATTTGTGAAAGGTTTGGCTGAATTGCACTGATTTGAAAATTTAATATCTGGCCATTCCAAGTTGTAATAAAAAATTATATTTGTCCCTCGAAAGATGTAATTTAATATCTGCCCATTCTGAGTTGTAATAAAACTTATATATCTGTCCATTTCCAGATGTAATTTAATATCTGTCCATTCTGAGTTGTAATATCTGTCACAAATAGCCCTCCCTTCTAGGTGGGCGGCTGCCCAACTGGTTTATATCTAATATCTGTCCCTTTAAAGAAACTCGTGTGATAAAAAGCATTCAAAAAGTATTGAACGATGTTTGCATGCGCACCAAATTCAAATATCAGTTTCATTATCTATTCAAAAAGCGCGGATATCTTCTTAAAATAAGATTGTTACAAATTTAAAATATTAAAAAATCCACTTTCATATCCCTTTAAAACACGCGCTTCCTTATCCCTTTTCAAGGCTTTTAGAAACCTTGGGCCTCTTGCCCTCTTCCTTCTCCGAGCATTGAGTGGCGCCTTCTAACTTTAGTCATAATTTAAATAATTAAATTTATTTTGAATTTATAATTTTATTTAAATAACATATTATAATATTCGAAGACGAATAATATTTTATTATATAATTTATTTAAACAATAATTAAAGTTAAAAAAAATATGGTAAAACAAATATAGTAAAACATTAGCTTAACGCCGCTGGGCGCTGGCTGTGCCTGATAGCGGTAGTATCGAGTTTGTTCCACTAAGCCTTTGTATAACAAAATTAAACGTGATGTTACGGTATATTAAAGGCCAAATGGAAAAAATAACTTGTAAAATGCACAATTCCCACATTTTAAAATGGAAATAAACAAAAATAACACCCTTACTTAGGTATTTTGGTAAAGATATTATAATTTAAAGTAGGAAAGGCGAGAAAAATGATGGCGTCAGGACGATAGCTTTCCGCGGCTCTCTGGCTTATTCCACTTACTAAATTCAGTGGGTATACAGCTAAAGGGGTGTTTTTTTCCCCATCCCAGAATAAATGTAGGGAGCGGAGGTCGTCTTTCAGCGCCCAGTGTAGTTTCAATCTGCTTGTTTAGCCCGGCTTTGATTCGTTTTTGTTAGAGCCACGTGAAATTTCAATGCGTACAAAGTTACCGTCTCGGTTTTTCGGGACGGTTTGTAGGAGGTAGGCTCCCGTAGTAATGGTGGGTTATTGAAGAGTAGGAGGTTCCTTGAGTGTCGGCGCCTTTCACGCTACCAGAGATGTAATGAGAGGGCGTCACCTCGGTACGTGATTCGTCACTTGGAAAATGATGAACAGAATAGAATTCTCCTCCTGATTCTCCTCCTCTCCCAAAACTCAATCTCTAAGAGAGACAAACTTTGCTGGGATTTTGGCACTATCACAAATAGCCAGTGTTTCGCTTTGCGCGAAACACTTTAATTGGTACTCTAAGGAACTGAGAACAGCACTGAGGAGAAAACAATATTACCATAGAAAATTTAAAAGGTCCAATCAACAACACGACCTGGAGGAGTTCAAAAAGATGCGCAAGGACGGTCAAAAACTGATTAGACGAGACCGGAAAACGAACAGCGAAACCATTGTAAAAGAAATGATAGAAAAGCCAAATAAAATTTGGAACTTCACGAATGACAGACTTAAACCAAAGGATACAACTAAAATCGTTATTAAAGACCACAATGATGAATTAATTACGGATGAGCCTCGAATAGCTGAGATATTTCGAAGCCATTTCTCTATAATGAACGAGGAATCGTCTGAAATAACCGCAACGAGAAAAAAGGAAATAGCTAGTCAAATTAATAGCCCAAAAGGACACCCACTTACCAACCTCAAAATAAACGGTAATGATGTTTATCAGGCAATAAGGAAACTTAAAGCAAAAAAATCAACAGGTCCTGACAACATACCTGCCTTTATAATAAAGGGTTGCTCGGAGGTTTTTGTTCCATTGTTGCTCAATATATTTAATCTCTCGCTGTCGACCGGGGTGTTTCCTAATGCCTGGAAGAGATCGACAGTGGTCCCTATATTCAAAAAGGGAAATAAGTGTGATGTAACCAACTATAGACCAATTTCTCTTATTTCCATTTTTTCTAAAATATTCGAGATTATAATTCACAATTACTTAAAAAGCTGGTTTAAACCAATGCTTTCACCCAAACAACACGGTTTCTGTCAAGGAAGATCCACAAGTACAAATCTAATAAGTTTTTTAAATTACACTGCTCCATATGTTGATAATCAGCAGCAAGTTGACTGTATTAACATGGACCTCAGTAAAGCGTTCGATCGCATGAACCATGAAATTCTCCTCGAAAAACTAAATATCTGTGGCATTGGAGGAAATGTATTAAATTGGCTCCAAAGCTATTTAACTGAAAGAGAAAATGAATTAAAAATTAATAATAAACTAACAAAAATTACCTACATCTCAACCAGAGGAGTTCCACAAGGGTCATCGTTGGGTCCGTTGTTATTTGTCATCTTTATAAACGATGTATTCGACGTAGTCGAGAATAGTATAAAGATTGAAGCTTTTGCTGATGACAATAAACTCTTCAAACATATAAAGACCACAGCAGATTGTGTTTCCCTAAACTTAGATCTAGTAAAAATTAATAATTGGGGTCTTAAAAACCAGCTACCCCTAAATACTCTGAAAACTTTTATTATTAGCTATACTCGAAAAACCAACTGGATACATTACAATTACTGGATAGGCAGCGAAAATATTAAAAGAAAAGAAATTGTAGAAGACCTAGGTATGACAATGGATGCTAAACTGTATTTACATCAGCATATTGAGCGAAATAGAGCGGACTGTTATAGGAGACTCTATAGAATACTAAAAATAGCTAGAAAATTAAACAATTCAAAAGTGTTCGTTAAACTTTATGTAGCTATAGTACGCCCAAAAATTGAATATGGTTGCTTGATTTGGGGTGGCAGCTCAACCACTAGCATAAATAATGCTGAACGTGTCCAACGAAAATTTGTAGAGCTCTATCATACATATTTCCTAAAACATTCGCCATATTTCTATGAGAGTATACTAAAGAAATTAAAATTAATTAGTATTCGGAATCGACTAATAGAGTCAGAAGTGAAATTAGTTCATAATTTATTACATAATCGAGTAGATTGCCCGGATTTTTTTAATTATATTAATATTAAAATACCCTCTAGGGCTACAAGATCTAATAATGTGTTTCTTTGTAAATTCGCACCACGATTAAACGCCTTAAAACGAGCTCAAGAGACTTGTAATAAAATAAGTGGCTTAATTGACGTATTTGATCGAGGAAAACAAAAATTTTATAATAAATTACGTGATTACCTTCTGACTCTCTAATTTCTATATATTGATGATGTATACTTTGATGATTTTTATACTTTGATGTTCTTTATACTGTATTTTACTTTTATTTGTAGACCTTTATTTATTCTGTATATTTATTTATTATAATATATGTAAATCTGACCTAATTGAAACAAACCTGTACTTCTGTAAAAAATGCCCTATGGCGTGTTGATGTGCAGGTAATAAAAATTGCAATTGAAAAATTGCAATTGAAAAATTGCAATTGAAAAATTGCAATTGAAAAATTGCAATTGAAAAATTGCAATTGAAAAATTGCAATTGAAAAATTGCAATTGAAAAATTGCAATTGAAAAATTGCAATTGAAAAATTGCAATTGAAAAATTGCAATTGAAAAATTGCAATTGAAAAATTGCAATTGAAAAATTGCAATTGAAAAATTGCAATTGAAAAATTGCAATTGAAAAATTGCAATTGAAAAATTGCAATTGAAAAATTGCAATTGAAAAATTGCAATTGAAAAATTGCAATTGAAAAATTGCAATTGAAAAATTGCAATTGAAAAATTGCAATTGAAAAATTGCAATTGAAAAATTGCAATTGAAAAATTGCAATTGAAAAATTGCAATTGAAAAATTGCAATTGAAAAATTGCAATTGAAAAATTGCAATTGAAAAATTGCAATTGAAAAATTGCAATTGAAAAATTGCAATTGAAAAATTGCAATTGAAAAATTGCAATTGAAAAATTGCAATTGAAAAATTGCAATTGAAAAATTGCAATTGAAAAATTGCAATTGAAAAATTGCAATTGAAAAATTGCAATTGAAAAATTGCAATTGAAAAATTGCAATTGAAAAATTGCAATTGAAAAATTGCAATTGAAAAATTGCAATTGAAAAATTGCAATTGAAAAATTGCAATTGAAAAATTGCAATTGAAAAATTGCAATTGAAAAATTGCAATTGAAAAATTGCAATTGAAAAATTGCAATTGAAAAATTGCAATTGAAAAATTGCAATTGAAAAATTGCAATTGAAAAATTGCAATTGAAAAATTGCAATTGAAAAATTGCAATTGAAAAATTGCAATTGAAAAATTGCAATTGAAAAATTGCAATTGAAAAATTGCAATTGAAAAATTGCAATTGAAAAATTGCAATTGAAAAATTGCAATTGAAAAATTGCAATTGAAAAATTGCAATTGAAAAATTGCAATTGAAAAATTGCAATTGAAAAATTGCAATTGAAAAATTGCAATTGAAAAATTGCAATTGAAAAATTGCAATTGAAAAATTGCAATTGAAAAATTGCAATTGAAAAATTGCAATTGAAAAATTGCAATTGAAAAATTGCAATTGAAAAATTGCAATTGAAAAATTGCAATTGAAAAATTGCAATTGAAAAATTGCAATTGAAAAATTGCAATTGAAAAATTGCAATTGAAAAATTGCAATTGAAAAATTGCAATTGAAAAATTGCAATTGAAAAATTGCAATTGAAAAATTGCAATTGAAAAATTGCAATTGAAAAATTGCAATTGATAAATTGCAATTGATAAATTGCAATTGATAAATTGCAATTGATAAATTGCAATTGATAAATTGCAATTGATAAATTGCAATTGATAAATTGCAATTGATAAATTGCAATTGATAAATTGCAATTGATAAATTGCAATTGATAAATTGCAATTGATAAATTGCAATTGATAAATTGCAATTGATAAATTGCAATTGATAAATTGCAATTGATAAATTGCAATTGATAAATTGCAATTGAAAAATTGCAATTGATAAATTGCAATTGAAAATTGCAATTGATAAATTGCAATTGATAAATTGCAATTGAAAAATTGCAATTGAAAAATTGCAATTGAAAAATTGCAATTGAAAAATTGCAATTGAAAAATTGCAATTGAAAAATTGCAATTGAAAAATTGCAATTGATATTGCAATTGATATTGCAATTGATAAATTGCAATTGAAAAATTGCAATTGATAAATTGCAATTGAAAATTGCAATTGATAAATTGCAATTGATAAATTGCAATTGAAAAATTGCAATTGAAAAATTGCAATTGAAAAATTGCAATTGAAAAATTGCAATTGAAAAATTGCAATTGAAAAATTGCAATTGAAAAATTGCAATTGATATTGCAATTGATATTGCAATTGATATTGCAATTGGGATTGCAATTGGGATTGCAATTGGCATTGCAATTGGCATTGCAATTGGCATTGCAATTGGCATTGCAATTGGCATTGCAATTGGCATTGCAATTGGCATTGCAATTGGCATTGCAATTGGCATTGCAATTGGCATTGCAATTGGCATTGCAATTGGCATTGCAATTGGCATTGCAATTGGCATTGCAATTGGCATTCCAATTGGCATTCCAATTGGCATTCCAATTGGCATTCCAATTGGCATTCCAATTGGCATTCCAATTGGCATTCCAATTGGCATTCCAATTGGCATTCCAATTGGCATTCCAATTGGCATTCCAATTGGCATTCCAATTGGCATTCCAATTGGCATTGCAATTGGCATTGCAATTGGCATTGCAATTGGCATTCCAATTGGCATTCCAATTGGCATTCCAATTGGCATTCCAATTGGCATTCCAATTGGCATTCCAATTGGCATTCCAATTGGCATTCCAATTGGCATTCCAATTGGCATTCCAATTGGCATTCCAATTGGCATTCCAATTGGCATTAAAATTGGCATTAAAATTGGCATTAAAATTGCCATTAAAATTGCCATTAAAATTGCCATTAAAATTGACATTAAAATTGACATTAAAATTGACATTAAAATTGACATTAAAATTGACATTAAAATTGACATTAAAATTGACATTAAAATTGACATTAAAATTGACATTAAAATTGACATTAAAATTGACATTAAAATTGACATTAAAATTGACATTAAAATTGACATTAAAATTGACATTAAAATTGATATTAAAATTGATATTAAAATTGATATTAAAATTGATATTAAAATTGATATTAAAATTGATATTAAAATTGATATTAAAATTGATATTAAAATTGATTTTAAAATTGATTTTAAAATTGATTTTAAAATTGATATTAAAATTGATATTAAAATTGATATTAAAATATTTGATAAAAAAATTTATATAAAATTGATATAATCCAAAAAGTTACAAGGGGTACCCCTTGCAAAAAATTCGCTTTGATTTTTCGATTAATTAATTTGTATCTTATTCAAGACCAAATGGTTTTTGGATTTAATGATTTTAAGGCAGCTTTGTCATTAAAAATAACTTGATGAGATATTTCTGGTTATAGCGTTAGTTCTTACTCTCTCATTAGAGTCTAAAGCTTAGTTCCCACTTGACCGAAAACACGACCGAAACACTGCGTTAACACCTCTGCGGTAAAAAAGTTTCTGCACAAGATGACCGAAAACGATTTCGGTCGGACAGAATCTGTGTTCTATTTTTACCGCACAAGTCGACCGAAAGATAATTCTCTTGAAATCCTTGAGCACGCCTTCTTTTAAAAATATCTCTCATCCAAAACCGTCTTCGTTTAATATTGGAAATGTTTTTGTACATAAGATACGAAAGCATTGTATAATTAAATAAGCATAGTGTATTAATTATTTGAACAGAAAATCTCGTATCTGACAGGTCTTCCATCAGAGATGGCGCTGCAGCCTAGTTTTTTAAAAAATATTTGGCGGTAAATTCAAAAACAGACTTTAAGCAGACGACGTGTCAAGAACTCTAGTGTCTCGTTATTTTCGCGATTATACGAGACACTTAAGTCACACCACGTGATTACTCGAATCTCCTTTCGGTCGCGGTTTTCGGTCGTATGTGTGAACCAATGGAAAATTATACCGTCGGGGCTCTGCGTTAATAGACATTTTTTGCCGCAGCGACAACTTTTTCGGTCGTTATTTTCGGTCAAGTGGGAACCTAGCTTAAGTCATTTTCTATTACGTTTTTCGGAACCTTTATTTGTCTTGGACAACTCTCTAAAATAGGTTAGTTAACTAAATTAATAAATACAAATAAGGATACTTTCTAGAGTCACTTACGTATTTCAACCAGGGACGGAAATAAGCACAAGTCACTGGTCATTTGTCCGATAAATTTTCCAAATGTCCGATAACTTTTTATTTTTAAGAGGGGGTCACTGGACAAATGTCCGATAAAAAAAAGTACTTTTCAATACAGGAAATGTAGCATTTTCCGGTAATTTTGTTAAATGTCCGATAACTTTTGAATAAAAACAATTTCTTATTTCCGTCAATGATTTCAACGCTTTTTTGTCGTCTGCTAAAATATTCTGTACAGATATTTTGCATATTGATATTTTTTGTATTTTTGAATTGTCTGGCGTTGTCAGGGCACACAATAAGTGCGTTAAGGCCCGTTTACAAAAGAGCGGAAAGCTGAAGCGTAAGCCGATGCATGGAGCAATAACAACAGGAGGCATAGGTTCATACATCGTTTAAAAATGAGATTTTGGAAACTATGCCTCCTCTTGTTATTGCTCCATGCATCGGCTTACGCTTCAGCTTTCCGCTCTTTTGTAAACGGGCCTTAACGTTCTCTGCCTGATGAATAAATTTTTATAATACTTGAAATGTTTCGGTGTAACAAAATTTTTATTTCCCACTCTGTTTTATTGCATCGTATCGTCTGCATTTTGGTCGACGACTCGTAGTCACTCGTTGTCGTTGAGTGGTGCTCTTGGACCCAAGTTAGCCCTTACATCAAATTATCATTTATCCCTGTTTGAGAAAAATTTTAAGTTGAAAACTTGGTGTTTAACTATCAATAAAGTTATAGGAAGTATTTATGTAATCTTATTAGTAGATTTTTGACCCTCTAAAAAGTTAAATATAGTAGAACTATATTTTTAAATTAAAATGGTGCATAAGTACATTAGTGCATTGGCATATAGTATTTTCGGTGGAGGGGTAGCTACTACTTGTTTGAGTTTGATGTATGAAAGAAAAAAAGCCACAACAAGCAGCAATCTTTCTGACTCTTTGGAAAACACCTCAATCCCATTATGGGATAGTAATTGGGATAGGTAAAAATTACCAAAATTGGGACAGGAAAAAGGTCCTATATCATCCTCAATTTTTTTATTAAATTTGTTGTTAATTTTTTTTTTATTTTGTTTACTACCTATATTACATTTAATCCTGATTAATATTTAAGGATCCAATTTATGCCCTTTCTTTCTTCGCGGTCTTTTTACTCTTTGTTAGGAGACAACCGCGAATAGAGAAGCTAAGAAAACCACATTCCACGGAAGAGGAAAATAAATACAATGAACAAATTGAACGGGAAAAACCAACAGCAACCAGAAATGTTATTCTCATCAGACACGGTCAATACAACTTAAAAGGGGATGGTGATCTTGAAAAATACCTCACTGAACTTGGTAGGAAAGCGTCAAAGGAGTTAGCAACTTTGCTCAAACTACTTCCTTCATTTTTAAGTTGAACATTTTGTATTAAAGGGAGAATGCATTGTTTTTAAAAATTTATAAACCAATATTAAATTAAATATAAATTTTTAACTTACTCTTAAAGTAGGCTTAACGAGGATACGTGTTGAGGTCAAAAGGAGTTTTCAACAAATCACATTTTATTCTGGTGGTTAAACATTTCAAACTAGGCAGCAGGGCTCCCAGCGCATAGCCCAGAAAAAATTATAGGTATTATAGGTTTTAAAAGCCAAAAATATAGGTAATTTATAGGTCCAAAAATATCAATTTATAGGACTTTTTATAGGTTTTTAGTTTCGAAAAATAGGGGTTTTATAGGTAGGTTTCTCTGACATGTAATGCAATATAGGTTCTATAGCCTCTAGACCTGTCCATCTGCCTTTCTTTGGCTTTACTAGCTATTCACACCCCTCTCAACAGTCTTCCTAACCTCTAAAAAAATAGAGTAATAATTACCAGTGACCTAGGAGAGGAAACCTTTCTGCCACAGCTTGGTTTTTTGCAATCATTTGCACTTTTTTAAGCAAAAGTATAATTTTTATAGATATTTAGTTCATTCCTTTCGAATTTTATCAGCGAAATTGAACAAATTCCCCAAATAATAGGTATTACAGGTTAAAAAGTGAAATTATAGGTTTTTATAGGATCACTTCAGAATTATAGGTAATTATAGGTATTATAGGTGGTCTGGGAGCCCTGCCTTAGGCTTAATATGTTCGCTTGTTGGCCGTAGCCTCATTAATGGTGATATTAAACTATCAACAGATCATTGTTAAGCCTACTTTACAAATAAGTTAATTTATTTCTAGCTTTATATAGGTTCGAGATTTTATTAGGCCCGTGTTAGAAAAATCACTCATTGTCGGGCCGCATTCTCCCTTAAAGTCAACTCTTCTTTAAACAAAAGTATCGACCTTTAATTAAAAATTCACACTTTGAATTGATAGGGAGAAAACAAGCGGATATTACGGGTATAAGGTTGAAGAACTTGGACTTTCCTTTTACCAAAATAATTCATTCTACGATGACTAGAGCTACCGAAACTGCCAATTTAATACACAAACATTTACCGGACCTCGAAATGGTATCAACAGATTTACTAAGAGAAGGTGCTCCTATTCAACCAGACCCGCCTTTAAGACATTGGCAGCCCAAAGATAAAGTAAACTTCAGTAAAACTTCTATTAAATGACGAGTCTCGTCTAAATCAGAGTGCCTATTTACAGAAAAATCCATTTAAATATAAGTTTCCGCTTTCACCGAGATAGTGAAATAGTATTAGCTCTCGCTGATTCTAATATTTTGATTAGATTAATAACGATGTATTTTGGGATACATTTTTCTCTAGATTTAAACGAGGTTTGCTCTCTAAATAATTGTAAATTTATTACCAACGAGAAATCTATGAAAAACGCTCGAGGGGAAGAGAATTTCTATTTTCTAACTAGAGTTATACCCTCTTCAGACGAGGCTTAATTAGCCGTGGTTTAATGAGATTTAACCAAGGTTTACATAGACTTTTCAGTTCAATAAACCTCGGTTTATTTTGAATAAACCATGGTTAAATCTGATTAAACCGGCTAGTTACGCCTAGTCTGAAAAGGGTATCACGCCTTTGTACATGGAGACCATTTATTATCAAAATATCAGTCAGAATGATGCATTCTTCGTAGAGAATTTTATTATAGAGGGCAAGAAAAGTAAGGCTAGGTGGATTTAATTTCTGATGACCGGCAGAGGCCAATCTTTAACTTTGGACACCGTATTTAAAGATAACAAAATTCGTAAGCGTCCTCTAACGGCAAACATTGCGGCCAAAAGTAGGAACTAACAAATTCTGGTCACTATAATTAATAAGCTACTTTTGCCCGCATTGTTTGGATTGTTGGAGGAGGCTTATGAATGCTAGGTTTTGTTATTCCTAAGATAGGGTGGCAAAAAAACACTCGCAAATTTTTTTACATGAAAATGTGGATCCCTTAAAGGGACTATCTGTGATTTTTAAATCCCCTTTAAAGTCGCCTTCTTTTCTAGCTTAGCAGACGACGTTGTACAAAGCGAATTGTACAGTCAAAGCTAGGATGTGTACATACGGGAAGAGCATATTAAATGGGCAAGTTTCAGAGCAGATAGGGCCTTAAAGCGGATACGAGCCCACTTTCATTACGACGCTAATCCACGAGATTTTGCTAGTCAATAACGAGACTTCTATGCTTTACGTTTTTAACAATTAAGTTATTTTTATGGACTTCAATTATTAGAATTTGAATTTCTTTTACCTTTATTTCTTTAGCATTACTTCGTGGATGGGGCGAGAATTGAGGCCGCTTTTCGCAAGTTTATTCATCGGGCGGACCCTAGTCAGAAAGAGAACTCTTTCGACATTGTCGTCTGTCACGCTAATGTCATTCGCTATTTCGTTTGTCGGTACGTACGTATATCTCGGCGGAAGATTCGTAGATAACGTTATAATAATTCGAATCACCACGAAAATAGAGCGATGCAATTTCCACCGGAAGCCTGGGCAAGATTTTCTTTACATCATTGCAGTATCACGTGGTTAGCCGTAGCTCCTAGTGGAAGAGTAGTGACTTACGTTGTAGGGGATAGTGGACACTTGCCCATTTCTCTGATGACAACGTCGTGAGTAGAAAAGAAAAAAAAAACATTTAAGAAGCTTATAGTTAAAAAACCCAAAAAATGTAAATTCTTTACCAAAATAATTTAGTTACCCTAAAATTTTCGCCGTTTTTTCTTACCTCGAAACTCGTTTGCATGCCTAAAACAGGGTTTATAAACGGATCAGAAAAAATAATCTTTGTAATCGTTCGCACGAGAACTCGACGACGCTTTTGAATTGAGGCGAAACTTCGTAATTAACGTAGTCTTCCAATATTCCAATAAAAGCTTTTTCTGAAAAACCCGTTTTGATTTACAATTATTGATTTTTTGATTGATATATAAGACCTACGTTTGTCGCGTTTTCGATTTACGTAGAGGAGGGTGAAAGCCTGAAAGGTAAGTCTAATGACACGGTGTGTCTCTGGATCAAGTCAATGCTAACTGATCGGATGGTGGTAGCCTCTCTGCTTGGGGAATCACTCAGTGGCTGCCCGCAAGGTGGGGTTCTTTCCCCCCTGCTGTGGCGCCTGGATGTTGACGAACTCTTGAGGGTACTAAATAGACACGGCTGCCACTGTTTTGGTTACACTGATGACATTGCCATAATTGTTACTGGGAAGTTCCCAAATACAATTACAGTATTGCTGAGGAGCGCTCTTTCTTCCGTGGAAGACTGGTGTAGGGATGTCAACCTCACAGTTATTCCGGGTAAGACGGGCCCTTGTCCCTTTTACTAGGAAAAGGGTACAAGAGTCGTTTAATGATATATCCTTCTTTGGGTCTATCCTAGCGAAGTCTAATGAGGTCAGATACCTGTGTGACCTTGGACTGCAAATTGACATGGAAGCCCCACCTTGATCATACGATCACCAAGGCTAAAATGTTATTCTGGAGGGTTAGGAGTACAGTTGGGAAAATTTGGGGACTTAGCCCCAAAGTTGTCAACTGGATTTATACCATGATCATCAAACCCGTGCTTTCTTATGCGGCTGTGGTCTGGTGGTCAAGGACTAAGCTTACAACAGTACAGTCTGAACTGCGTAGGCTGCAGAGGCTGCTTGTGTAGGCGTCACAGGAGTCATGAGAACTACCCCCAGTGCTTCTCTTGAAATTCTCCTGAACTTCCTTCCTCTACACTTGTATATAGAGGAAATTTCCATTATGGGTGATTATAGATTGTACCATAATGGATGGTGGAGGCCTACACACTGGGAATGTAGCCACACCAAGCTATTCCGCCAATATTCAAACCAGTTACCCATTTTATCAATGGGCTCTGATAATATGGTTACAAAGTATTACTTTAACAAGCCATTCGATGTGAGCTTTCCTAGCCGCACCAATTGGTCTCTTGAAACCAGCCGTAGAACACAGGGTGATATACTCTAGTTTACAGATGGCTCCAAGACTGACTCCGGCGTAGGCGCGGGGGTTTACTGCTAGACCGGAAGGTTTGGCTTTTACGAAAGTCTAGGGGTTTACTCTAGTGTTTTTCAAGCGGAAATTTCTGCTATCTGCTTCTGTGTTGACTTCTGTCTTAAGAAGAATTATTGTGGCAAGGCTATTCGTATTTTCTCGGATAGCCAAGCTGCACTTAAGGCCATAAATAGTTTTGCAATTTCGTCAAAACTAGTTTGCAGCTGTATAGAATTACTCTCAATGCAATAAGGTTTACCTTTGCTGGGTACCTGGACATCAAGGCCATCATGGCAATGAGGAGGTCGATATCCTTGCCAGGAGGGGGGCGGAGGGTAGATTCCTCGGACCCGAACCCGCTGTCCCTATATCAACTGGCATGATACGGCATCAACTCCGCAAGACCATGACCGACCTCCAACTAAAGCTTTGGCTTGAGATGGATGGTCAAAGACAGACCATCTAAGAAGAGGACCAAGGAATTCATCCTTGGTCCTTCTAAGAAGAGGGCGAAGGACCTCCTCACCCTCTCCAGGCCTGGTATTACACTGGTTTGTGGTCTATTAACGGGTCATTGTCATCTTAACAGGCACCTCCACTTGATTGGTATTGGGGACGATCCGCTCTGTAGAGCTTGTCTCACTGAGGAGGAAACCTCATCTCATGTTCTCTGTAGCTGCATTAACTACTCAGCTCTGCGAATGGAGCATCTTGGTATGCATACAATGGAAACCAGTGAGTTTTCTGATATCCCGGTGAAGCAAATTGTTCGCTTCATCACAGAGACTGGTCTTTTCAAGACAAACTGCCTGGGGTTGCACAATGGACTACTAGTCGAGGTGCACGGTCGGAGTAATCCAACCACCCACTCTTAATAATAATAATAAGTCTAATCAATTGTAATACCGTATAAGATCTAAGCAATATTTCCCGTAATGGAAATTGCGAAATAAAAGAATGATCATTTTGAACTAATTAGTGCTTTAATCGTTCAATATATTCACATTATGTACAACTGGTTTCCCCCCCTCCCCATTTCTTAATTTTACGTACAAGTATACAAAGATTATTTTAGCCACTGCTTTCGTTATTTTTGAATTTACATCCGAAATTATTTCATTATCTACTTGTTTTTCTTCAGAATTAAAACAAAACCCGAAATTTTATAAGCAGTATCAAAATCTAGTATTTAATTTTTTTGATCGCCAGCCGAATAAAAGGTAATACTAAGAAAAACTAAATGACTATTAGAGCTAGTAAAATTCCTTTTTTGTGACCAGCAATTCTAAGTAGACGCTTTGTTTATTATCGTACTGTACAAATTTAAATCTGTTTTGGGCAGAGCGCAATTCTGCCCAAAAAATTATCGTTCCGACGAGTAATATTACAACCTCGATTCAATTAAACGTTTCTTTCGTTCAGTTAAATTTTCGTTTATATCTATACACGCGCGATGTTTGCTCCTTAATTGTTTTAGGAACTTCGTAGAATATTTTATATAACTCTCGACTAAATGGGTGAAGCTCCTTTTTATTTTATATTTCCCCAAAGAAAAAAGTAACGCGTCAATTTCTACTGAAATATAATTAAAAATTTCCCCTTGCCTTATAGAAAAAGAAACTAAATTGAGCAAATTTTTTATGCCAGAAAAATTTTGCGATCGGTACGTCTATATATGTACAATAATTAAAGTAAACACGCAACCTGACTCGTTTCTGGTTTTGTCAAATAGATTTCGCACGAATTTAATAATGAGAAATTGAAAAAAAAAAAAAAAAAAAAAAAAAAAAAAAAAAAAAAAAGACTTTAGGCTTTTTTTACATACGAGTGACGTCAGTCTTACTTTCAAATTCAATAAAAATTAAAATAGCTAAAGGAGGAAAAATCTACTTGGTCAAAAATGGTCCAAAAAGACCCAAAGAATAACCCGAATTCCGCAAAAGTGGAAGGAAATTAAAATATGTTTGGTCCACATTTGTTGAATTCGGGTTATTTAATTTGGTCTTTTTGGATGAATTCTGTTGAAATTTTCCAATTTGGACCATTGTTGATGAAATTTGATTTTTCCTCTTTTGTTAAGCCGATTTCTTTGGTTTTTCTATGGAAGGATATTGAAATGAAATAAGAAACTGACGTCATGACGCATATGTAAAATTAGCCGCGCGAATTTTTTCAATTTCCGCAGATTAAATTTGCTATGTATCTACTTTAAACATACGCCATAAAGCCCATTTCCCATGACCATATACCAGCAGCGTGTGAGCGTTTCTCCTTAGTAATACATAGGGAGAATCACAGAGCGCTTGGATACTTTAGTATCAGTTTTCGTCAGAGAAAGCTTTATTGGCATACTTCTATTTTTTAATTATCGTACTATGATAGGTCTAATTTAAAAGATCCGAAATTAATTATAGAAAGCACCATAAATTAAAATAACCTAAAAGTTTCCTAATACATCTCTTTTCAGCACCCAATTAGGCCGCCAAATATCTACATTTTTTAATTTTTTTTTTCATAATGAGCGTTACTTAGAGACAAGATTAAGCTTGATTTCTTTTTAACCGAAAATTACGAAAATTCTCAAATCTTCGGGTTAATTCGAAAATTGACTAAAAGCTACTTCTCAACTATAATTTTTTTTTTTTTTATTCCCCAACTATTTTATACGGTCACGATAATTTTCTAAACTTTTATATACATTAAGAAGGCATCACATGAATTTTTTAGCACCTCAGCGGGGCTATTTTAATCATTGTTTTTTTTACCGCTTGTAAAGAGAAAACCTATAATGGTTTTTGTTAAAAGTTAATGGCTGACGCGGCCAAAGTACGCCCAGAGTAAAAAATAGGCGCGATTCAAATTCTTTCTATTTTATTTCTGACCTAATAATAATCTGGTATTGTGGAAGATAAAAATAACGTTAGTTTGTAAATTTTACTTTTGTTTAAAAATGATACTGGTGTTGATATTATTGGCAGTTTTAACGCGTTTTAATAAAAATAAAATAGATCAGCTGAGTAAATAAACAATTCTTGATTATAAACCCTTAAGAATTGTTAATATAAGCGTATCAGCGGCTTCAGGCGATAAAAACACCTTTTTGTTATTGACCACAATGACGCTTCTTTAGAAAGATCATGAAGAGAAAAATGATTTTTTTATTCATTCGAGCTTCTGTAAGTAAACCTGTTTGGGTATTGTAAAAGATTGGGAAATGTACTCGTCCGAATTGAGCAAACCTGATTTTGCTCTTACCAAAAGAGGTCTTGGGGGAAGTCTTCCATTATGTCAATAAGTCATCAAGAACACTACATAAGTCTTGGGGAAGTCTTTAAGACTCCCCGCAAGACTTTTGTAGCGTTCTTGAAGACCTATTCAGATCAGACTAACTTTTTTCCGTAAGGGTGGTGTTCAATTTAAAAAAACCTCCAACTAATCAAAAGACCTAACTGTACCTTTGGCTCAATAAAATCCCCACAGCGCAGAGAGAGATATGGCGTTGAATATAGTTGAATCACGCTATATCTTGTTCTTGACTATTTTCACGCATACAAAGGCGCTTGTCGAGGATATTTTACAAAGCCAAAGGTACGAGGAATGCTCTTGATAACTCGGACGTTCGCATCTTAATTTTGAATGCCAAATTGATCTTTTCTGATTTTTTGCCAAATTGCGAAGGAGCCTTATTTAAATCACTTTCTTTTTCTTCACCATCATTTTAAAGATCAGAGCTCGAGCCAAACTTTCACAATATCTTTGAATGTATCTTGTTTAAAATAAATGATGCGGCATAGTGTAAATTAAGTCAGGGAGATTAGATTAAAAAAAAAAAAAAAATCAGGCGGGATAAGGTACCGCTATGTTTCCTTTATTTTTTTCCCAAGAATCGAAGAAGGGGATTTTATTTTCGGCACGAACAAATAGGGTTACGTTATAATACTTTGAATATCTCGTACAAAGTCACGTTGGGGGGGGGGGGGGGGGGAGGAAGAGATAATGATTATAAAAAATCAAATTAATTCCCATTGCGAAGTCCAATCTTGATGAACGGTCTTCCGTTTACAAGGTGGCACTTTAGAAAGAGCCTTAAGAACTTTGCTTAAATTGCGGCGAGAAGGATTTTGTGACCAACAATTGACAAGAACGTCCTATATCGCGTATAAGTACGATTCATAAAAATAAATAATACGTTTGTAGAAGTTAAAACATGAAATATTCCCAGGAATTTAAATAATATAAAAAGCGAAAGTACAAACGTAGCGCAATTAAAAATGGAGGTTTCAAATTTATTTCGGAGCATTATGATAAAAAAGGTTTTACTGTGTTTAGAGACTCAGCTGATCAAAAATTTGTAGACGCGAAAAAAGCTTAGTTTCCGTTAGTACGTAAAAACTTTGCCAAAGTTGAGTTCTGACACGCCATTACGCGCGCTAAAGGAAACTAGGTTTAAGGCGGAAAACGTTTATAAGCGGTGGGAAATAAAAAAGCAGTGGCAAAATTTCTAAAATTTGGCTGCAAACCAAAACATTGTTGCGGTAGTTTCTTGGTTATTTTTGAAGTTTTTTTCTTAAGCTACCCACTACTTCACCGAGTGTAATTTTGCTTTCTTTCATTTATTGAGCCTATACCAATGATTTTTCGCAAATTAGACCATCGGAATTAGCGAGAGCTACGGGGAAAGGGTATATCAGACCCCTTTTCGTTTTTCCTTTTCAAGTTTTTACGAAACCGTAAAATATATTTAATCATCTAAGATTTTTTTTGGCAGGCTCGCTCCTAGCTCTTTCGGGTTTTCACTCGTATTTCGTTCATCTATTATTTATATATATATATATGCTATTTTATAAACCGGGTGTATCACAAAAAACAAAGCCGTAGCGCGCGCTTTTAAACCTTTTCCATCAAAAAACAGATTCGGCGGAACGTGATAAATGAACCGGATGAGATGGGCTGCGAGCCAAGCGTCTTTTAGGAAGCAATGGCAAGTGCGATAATACAGTCAACATCTTGCCAAAATCAGGCCGATCTGATGACTTATAAGACCAACACATCATGATCATGTCCTTAAAAATTCAACGATATAGAGAGGAGAGGCGAAAAATGGCAAAAAGTTGGAAGAACATTAGACGTACGAAGCCTTTCCTTAAAATTTAAAGGATAAAAGAAAACTGAGGAATCACTTTCATTTTTCCGAATCTACGTTACCAAAAAACTTAGATTAACATCTCTATTTTTAAGTATCTGACAATATGGTCACAAAGTTTTACGTTAACAACCCTTCCGATAAGAGCATTCCTAGCCGCACTGATTGGTCTCTTGGCGATTTACTCTGGAACACTGATGGTTCTAAGACCATCTGCCATACGCTTCTGCGTTGACTTCTGACTATCATAGCAAGATTATTCAGATTTTGTCGCGTATCCAGGCTGCACTTAAGGCTATGAATATGTTTGATATTTCATCAAAACTGTTTCGTAGCTGCTTGGATCCACTCTCAATGCTGTGTACCCGTAATAAGGTTCAACTTTATTGGCGACCTGGACATCAACAAGGCTATCGTGGTAATGAGGAGACCGATGTCCTTGCCTAGGGCTGTACAATAGACTAACTGTCGGATTTATCCGACCACTCCTCTCTTAATACACCTATCTATCACATCTAGGAGATTTGAGATTTTAAAGCCGTTTTTGGGACTGATTTTTCGGAATTCAATGTTAATTTCCCTTAGAGAATGTTCAGAGATTTTGATCAAGCAGATTGAGAAAAATTTAGAAAGATTCATTTCATTCAGATTTAATTTAAACTTTAAGACAATTTTGGGAGAGGTAGGGGGACGTACGTTCTTAGGCGCATTGAGCTATTTTAGCTAAATATCTTATTCAATACTATCCTAATAGAACCAGCTATGATAAGGCAAAACACACTGTGGCTGCTCTACTTATATAAAAGCAAACGCGCGCAAAAAGATTCAATCTTACTTTAACTTCCTTAGACGACTGGATGTTGGCCAGAGACTGTCGGATTCCTTTCCCAACTTGCCAAATGACTGCTTCAGGAGGTAAATTTTGGAAAGGCCATTCGCCACAGAGTAGCTCGTACCACACCGTACTGAAATTTTCGAGTTTATCAAAAGCGTCCGTTCGTAGGCTCGAGTTTGCTTTCGAATAAGAGATTAGCCTCTAACTTACCCAAAAGCGTACACATCGGAATTCTTGGTGAATGGAATAACTTCTTCCTTTTGACTATCGGCCCTTAAGCTTCGAATCACTTCGGGGGCTAAATAACAGAGCCAGCCTTTGGGTATAGCGAGCCATTCGCCGCGTCGACTCTTTTGACACAATTTTGTCAACGAAAAAAGACCAAAGTCGGTGATAACCACTTTCCCATTCTCGTAGAAGATGTTTTTCGTTTTCAGGTCTTTGTGTACGATTCCCCTAGCGTGAAGGTAGCCCATTCCCTAAAAGGGAGCAAAAAATCATTTATAATTTCGTACCGCGTTAAAACTGAGAGTCGAACATGGTGCCCCTTACCTGAGATATTTGTTTCGCTATAGATATAGTTCGGCTCAGAATGAATTTATCTTTTCTTACGTGGATATGCGTGTAAAGGGTTAAACCTTTGCATAAACTAAGATGGAGAAACTTAAATTACAATAAGAAATTATTAATTTGGAGCTGGGAGAGTACTCGTTTCGCTCGAGTTACTTCCCTCGCGTAAGAGATCTTAGTCGGGTTGCCACAAATTTCCCATTACAAAATTCACCGATTTTTCCAGGTTTTCCCTGCCCATCTACATAGTTTCTCCCTGACCAATTTACCAGGTTTAAAATAGTGAAACTTCAAGCGTAAATTGGCGAGATTAATTTGATGCAAGGCCCCAATCGAGTCAGGTACTACTGGGCATGGAACTTAATTTATACGTATTCAACAGTGGACTTATTTCCCAAAATGGTACTCGCCCAGCCCGAGAAATGATCAATTAAAATATATATCAATTACTTACCTAGTGACAATGGCGAGATGAGGTGGTTTCATACAAGCTCCCATAAATAAAATTAAATTGTCGTGCCTAGTATTTCGAAATGTCGTAACTTCTTGCTTGAAAGTTTCTAGAGTTCTTCTATCGTCTAACGGATCCATACTTAACATTTTAATAGCCACATTTCCGTACCATTTACCCCGATAGACCGTGCCAAATCGACCAGGCCCAATTTTATCTTCAATTAAAAGTTCATCGTAAGGAATGTCCCATTCTTTTAGGGAAAGCTAAAAAGAAGATACGGATATCAGCGGAGTTAAAAGCGTTAAATTATTGCTGCCCGGGTAAAAGATTCGAAACTTACGCTATTCTGACGCGGCCATCCCTTTTCAGTCGGATCGATATCCGAAACTTGACTATCTTGGGAATCAACTCTTCCGGCTAATGTTTTTTCAGAATCAGTCTGGAAAAAAATTGAGGGGGTTTCAATCCTTCCTTCGAACACGCGTCACAATTTCTTTTTCCCGCAACAAGTGGTAAAGTTTTAAAAAACATGGCCTGCCATGAAGATGTATTAAAATACATTGAAGGGACTAATGAAAGTTACAAAAAGAAGGGTGAATCAGCGTAAGTTTGGAAGGTTTCATGAAAAAAAAAAAAACATCGTCTGTAAAAAGGCGAGAAATTCATTCAATAAGGAATGATTTAAATAGTGGTGAACTTCAGCCTTTCAGACAACTCTTTTAACTTAGCCTTGTCCAAACCCACACTAATTCATCACAAGTTATATTTAGAATTGTTTTAATAAATGATCTGTCATCTTATATTCGAAGAAAAATGGGTGTTAGTGAGTTCTAATCGATTTCTTGTAATATCGCGTTACACTCTGGGTACACCAGTAATATCTTCTATACTTAAACAAAAGATAAGTGTAAAGACACGCCACTAATCGAACTCAACAATATAGTCATGACAAAGTCTTCTCTAGGCCTAAATTGAACTTGATGAGTGATATTTCTTAAATCTTATATATCCGCGAGTTTTTTGAAGATTTGCGACACGAGCGCCATTTCGCTTCAATTGGAAAATTTTAAGAGTGATATATCCAGGAGCTTTATTAATATAGTAATTGAAAATTGACCAGGGCCCAACTACTTGAAATGACCACAAATACTAAATTTGAAAATATTTTAATGATAAAATTTGAAAGACTCTGTACTTGAAAGTTCACCCCCAGAAGTAAAACTTACGCTTATACTCCCAGATCCTGAAGTACCGGAAGCCGTTTTGTCACTATCGTTTGATTTTTGGGTATCGACTAGTTCAGGGTTGACACCCGGTTTAATATCGTCTCTCAGGCAGTCTTGCACTTCTACTTTGGGGAGAATATATTTTATCAAGAGGATAATGCTCGGATTCTCAGGCCTGTGCGAGTACTCGCCAAGAGTCGAGTACTTGACTTGACTCGAGTCGAAAAGTAAAATTTGGGACTCGAAGAAATTTGCGAGTCCGAAAAAACAGATATTAGGAATCGAGAAGGACTCGTGAATGGCAGCTCGAGCGCCTATATATTAAATCTCACGCCTCACACCGAACCCTTCAAAGTTCCACCACCCGCAGGTTTTTGGGTTTTATATCACACGATGCATTGTCAGTAGCTGCTACCTTACCAAATAGAATCCAAATCATAAATATAACAGGTACCATAGCTTTGTATGTACTGACCAAAGACTCGAAAACAACTTCAAAACTGTGGGGTTTATTAACTCTCACTGTTCATCCTGTTCAGAGGAATTTAAAAGAGTTGCCTAGCCTTAAGTAGCGCTCTTAACTTAAGATGAATAAAACGTAGATCATTTATACAGTCCAAAGAAGTGTGTTGCCATTACCCTAAACTAGTATTCAAGACTACGTTTTTCCTTATGAGTTTTGATATTGTGTATCAATCCGCCTTGGGTTTACCCATTCTGTAAACCCATCTATAACAAGTTAAAGATGCTAAGTTGCTATTGGTTGTAAGAAGCTTGACGTCACAATTGAAAGAGAGGCGAAAGAAACCAAAAGTAAAACTGAAGAATAAGCCCCACAAGCCAAAATCCTTTGTATATTGAAAAGTCATTTTAACGGTTGAAGCTTGGGTTTATGGGGAGGACTCGACTTGGACTCGAAACATTGTTTTTAAGCCAGTTGAAGGACTCGAAGACTCGACACTAACTTTAAATTGGACTCGAGACTCGAAAAGTCGTTTGGTTTGGCCTCAGGACTCGACTCGAAACCCTAAAAATTGGACTCGCACAGGCCTGCGGATTCTTATATTAAAAAAGTACTAAATTACCAGGAAACTTAAAATGTTGTTGTAAGAGTGTGGATGGAGGAGTTTGATGATGAGCGACGAGGTTATTGTTGACGAAAGCGGGTGAGGAAGGGGAAGAAGAATTACACGAAGACGTGTTCGAAGAAGAATCGGGGCATTGAAAGGCGGGAATGTTTATTCCGGGATGTTGCGCTAAAATTTGCTTTCGAAAATCTCGTTCTTTCCATCCTCCTTCTTCTTCTTCTCGAAAGCTTTGAACAAAAACGTTTACTAGAGCTTGAGGTAAACCGCAAGAAGGAGGCACTTTCTCGGCACAGTCTCGATGACACGTGAATCTAAAGACAGTGGGGAATACTCCCTTTAATATTTGATGAACTAAGTTTTGGTTGACCAAAAAAATACCCTTTTTTTCTATGAATATTTTTAAATCCCTGAATTATCCTTGACCTTTAGCATCCATTTTGGAAATTCCTGACTTATCCTTGACCTTTAGCATCCCTTTTTGGAAATTCCTGACTTATCCTTGACCTTTTGCCCCCATTTTGCGAATCAGTGATTTACCCATGACCTTACATATATAAAAGTGAATGAAAGACTTACTTGCATTCCTTACACTTGAAACCTATTATCATTTGTTTTTGGCACAAATGACAAGTAGTGACTTTAACGGTCGAGGCAAATCGATGGCTAATGCTATGCGCCATACCCCTAGACCGAGGCGATCTTGGAGCTGTAAGTTGAGTAGCTACGCGGAAATTGAAACCTACTCGTTATTCCGCCAATCAAATTACTCGCGATTGCGTTAAGAGATTGTCCTCTCACTTATAGGCGGAGGATCATCCTCGAAACAATAATCCGCTTGTTGCTCCGGACTGATGAAAGGTGGTGAACGACTAGGCGACGCCGCTTGCGAAATTGATCCGTAACCAGTCTCTAAACCCGGTTCGGTAGCTAATCTTCTTCTAGGAAAATTTTCGCAACTGATACTACCAAAATATTTAACTCTTTTAAGTATTCGGTTTCAATAAGAAAAATCAAGAAAGTATAGAAGTTACACGGGGAATTCTTACGTTTGGAAAGGAAAGAAATCGTAACTTGAATGTTATTGATGATCAAAAGGTCTCTGAACTACCTTTCAAATGTTTTCAAACCTTTCCCACAAATTGAAGTTGAATGTGACCACTTACGAATTCCCAGCGTAACTTCTATTCGTGAACGAAACGTCGTCTGCTTAAGCATTATCCCTAAGGCATAAATATTTGCCACCTGGATAACACCTTAGCAGACGACGTTCCGTTAGCGAATTCTTCCTTGTCTCGCGCTTCATATGTAAAATGTGGCAGTTACTTTATCAAAGCTGGATCGACTGGTTCAATTTTATTGGCCAAGTGCTCGTCGTGCGATTTACTCTTGGTTAATGGAAAAGCTTCGGGAATCAACATAGTTTGATGCTTTTTACTGGGAGGTGGCGTAGTTGGAAATTTTCTATCACCCTTTTTACCAGTAACGGAGGGAGTCGGGGGAGGCGTGTATCTTTTTTCATGATTAGAGAAGGGATGGGTCGGAGAATTGCCCATAATGTTCGGATAACTGCTCCCTAAACTAGTACCGTGATAATTGTGGTGGTAACTCGCGGGAGCCGGGTAATTGCTTTCCGATTGATTATTAACGGAGGAGTCGCTTTTCGGATAACCTTCGTCCGATTGAGGTGTTGATCTTTGATCGTTTCTGCTGGCGGACTCTTTGGTTGAAGTTGAATTTCCTATTTGATTCCACGATTCCCAATGCAAATCCATATCTAAATTACTTTTTTTGTCACCAGGACCCGAGAGATATTCTATGCAAAATATTACGTAAATTAGAGTTGCGGCGAATCTAGTTCGCGTATGAAAAATGGAAAACATTCAAAGGAAAGAAAAGGTACATCTAATTTCCTGACTAGACTAGATTTTCCCTGATCATTTTTGAGCTTTTGCCTATGCAAATGAATATATTATACTTTCAATTGTTTAGTATATGTTACCTGAGGGGTCAGACACTGGCCATTATAGGATTTCAATTAGAGAACGTTTAGAGATTTTGGATTTCAGCTGAAGAGTAAATTATTTTTGGCAAGTGTCCAACCTCTCCAAGTTACCTGAATAGGGATACCAAATTTGGTGACCATTTCCTGACCTAATTTTCAAATTTCTTGACCTTTCTGTCTAATTGCCAAATACCCAAACTTTTGTTTTGATTTTCAAAATCTTTTCGTATAATTTTCAAAATCCTTGACATTGTGGTCTACTTTTCAAAATCACTGACATTGTGGTCAACTTTTCAAAATCCCTGACATTGTGGTCTACTTTTCAAAATCCCTGACATTGTGGTCTACTTTTCAAAATCCCAACCTTTTCGAATAATTTTCAAAATCCGTGACATTGTGGTCTAATTTTTAAAAGTTCTGACCTTTTGGGTAGATTTTAAAACCCATGATCTTTTAATTTTCCAACTCTTCCACCTTTAAATTTTTCCAGCCATTATGATCCAATATTTTGAAGCCTTGACAGCGTTGCCAACCTCGCGGTTTTTCCGCGAATTTTCGCGGTTTTTCTCGAGTCATCGCGGTTTTTTTTTGGTCTTCGCGGGTTCGCGGTTTTTGATTTTAATTTCGCGGTTTTTTAATTTTAATTTCGCGGTTTTTTAATTTTAAATTCGCGGTTTTTTAATTTAAAATTCGCGGTTTTATAATTTTAAATTCGCGGTTTTTTAATTTTAAATTCGCGGTTTTCGGTTTTTCTTGGAAAAAAATCAGAAAACTAATAGTAATAGGCAAATAGCTTAAAAAAATAAAACCAAAATTGATTTTAGCTCGGAGCATACGTGCACCGGACTCGAAAGAGTTCATAAAAGCTGTTAATAACTTTTAAATGTTATGTACGGAAGACCCCCATTCTTCAAAATAGGCTTCAATCGACCCCCGTTTATCCGCTTTCTCGTCTGACGGTCTGGGTCTGAGGAATAGCGCTCGCTGGCCTAGGGGTTATACTAGCCTATTATTTTTAAACTATAGTTTCCAATCTTCCATTCTCTATGCCTAATCTTTCGGGTTAGTGTGTTTTTCCGTCCTTATTTATTTATCAATTTTCTTAATTGATTAATAATCCAAAGGACGGAAAAACACACTAACCCGAGTTATTAGGCCTAAAGAATGGAAGATTGGAAACTATAGTTTAAAAATAAGAGGACATTTAGCTATATAAAGAATAATTTTCTCTCACAGAGTAGAGTCACTGTCTCATACAATATTGTTTTATTATTGGTCTTATATTTACCATTATACTTTTGTCTCTACTTTGTTGGATCAAAATGTTTAAATCGTTAAGAATCTAAGATAAATTTTTTTTTCAATCAAATAAATTAAAAACAATGCTGGACTGCATTCACAATAGCAAAATATAAATGTATAGAACGATTTTTAAGTTTCGCGGTTTTTCCCGAATTTTCGCGGGTTTTTAACCGCTTTTTCGCGGTAAATTGATTTTCGTGGTTGGCAACCCTGGCCTTTGATCCCACTTTCATACCCCTGACCTTTTGGTCTTATTTTCACACTCCCAGACCTTTTGTTCTAATTTTCACACTCCCAGACCTTTTGTTCTAATTTTCAAATTTCCTGACCTTTTGGAAGAATTCTTAATTTCCCAGAGCTTTTCCCAAAACGGCAGATTCTTATAATCTAATCAAAGATTAGACTTAATGGATTTGAATAATGTAAAACCCCCAAGTATAGTTTGTCAGGTGCTTAAAGGGATACTCAAACGCTACAATTATTATTGTTTTTTTTTTTGGCATTAAACCAGAAGTTCATAAAAAATACTATGAGAGAAAGGAATTAACTAATAGAACAAAACTTACCAACGTATATGCGAAAGTTTTTTTGAGCCCGTAGCATTCGCTTAATTTCTTCTTCATTTACGTGCATCGCTTGAAGTAACTTTTCCAAATCAGGTTCGGAATACTGTAAAATGCCTTCCATCGTTTTAACTTCTTGAGAAAGTTTCTGATTAACGCCGGGGCTAAGCCCTACAACGTGAAGCCACTGTTTCAAACGAGGATACTCTGACAAATCTTTGATCGCGCCGCATTTGGACTTCAGATATAACTGATGACTAAATAGCCTTAATAGTTTATTCTATATCGAAAGAGACAAGATTAGAGCCTCATTCCCTCTCCGTAACATAGATTAATTTGATTAATACTTCTAATGTTCGTATTTCTTGTTGCGTTAAAGTGGCTGAGGTTGTGCATTCCGTTCTCAGTCCCTCCAGATGCTCCGTGTTAATGTCAATCATGGTTTGAGCCGTCATACAAGATTCGATAGCCTTCTTAATTTCCAACTCCTCGTTCGATTCATCTTGGGCCATGTTTTCACTTTTTGATGGTTTCCCGCGCATAAGAAAACAGCATTATGGGGAACTGCGAATAGAGGAGCCAGCCAGATTGCGGAGAATCGCGTTAATTTGGGAAAATAATTTACAGCATTTTACGTAAGCATAATTCGGGGATTGTAAAGTTAATTTAGTTACGAAACTATAAATAAATACTATGCCTAGTATTTACAAATCTGATAGGATGAAGGGTTTCAGCTCTCCCTATTCAGGAATAAGGATTCAAGGTTTGATAGGGGACCAAGGCTTATAGTCGCAATTGAACCTATTTTAGGGATTCGGTCGCTACAATGCTTAATGCTACATATATGAATAAAAAACAAATTCAATACCTTTATCGAAAGTAATTGAGGTGTTAAAGCATTTAATTGGCCAAAACAGCGAAAATTTTAAGTCTTTCTCTGCCATTCTTTCATTATGTATCGAACTGTCTCTTAAACGTCTAATAAATTAATATCCAATCAGGGACGGAAACAATCACACGGAACTGGACTTCTGTCCAATAAGTACTTTCTGGTACAGGGAATCTGGCAATTTTCTGATAAATTTTTAAAATCTCCGATAGTTTACAATTTCTCAAGGGTGGTTAGTGGTTACTGGATAATTATCCAATAAGAAAATATTTTAAAAACCATGCACTGGGGTCTCACAAATTAGTTTATTTTAAAGTAATATTTCCGTCCCTGAAATCCTAATTGTTCAGTTCGCATACCAGCCCTGCTAGGTTCCCTTTGAATCAGGGAGCCTCGCTAGTTTGTCAATGACAAGGTTAGTAAAAAAGGCAGTTTAAGTCATGGTACCATCGAGTGTCTTTCTCGGTGCTGCTTCTTCGGCCATTCCGAGCCAGCGCAAATAGTGTGGGTTTACGTGTTCAGACTCCCGGAGCAATATCGTGTGAATGTGATATGTTTGACACTTAACTTAACTGAACTTTAAACAACCTGACACTGAAACCAAAGCGCCGTCTCCCAAAGATTTTATCGAGAAACGCGGTATTTTTAAATAAGATAGTCTTTGCCATCAATTTTATGGTGCAAAATCAAACTAAAACCATAAAAAGGCAGTTCAAAATACAAATTTTATTTCTTAAAAAATTATAAAAATAAAAAACATACATGGAAATGTCGCTAAGTCTGAGCATTAAAAACCTAAGGTAGGCAAAATCGCATGAAGTACCACTGAGCCATTTCTGATATCTTTAATTCTGCCGCAATGTCGCAAAATTACAATGGTATTCCTAGCAGCATTGTCAATTTTTAAATTAGAAAATTCCTTCAAGTCCTCGTCAGTGCAAAAATGGAGGTCTAAATCGTATAAGATTTAGAATAACAAGCAAAAATACCTTAAAAGATTGGATAATTTCATCAAATTTTACCATAACTCTCATCGCATTTTTGCGATAGGAAAATACGAAACTTTCTCATCTGCGAGTCGCTGAGCTGGTTTCTCGGGGTTTTGAGAATCTTGTATTTAGCCGCCACAGTTTTGTTGAACTCTGTCACAAATTGGTTGATTTTTTCAACCGTCAGACGGCCTTTCATGTAACTTTAAAGATACGAGATATTATACGTCATAAGCTTTGTAAATTTTAAAATGAGTCATAAATTTACTGGGGAACAGCTGAGAACTCTTGCGTTGACAGTGGATAAATGGCTGGAATCTGATTAACTACTTTCTTTCGGATCCTTTTTTCAGCATCTAAAGAATTTGTTTTACCAAGAGCCCCCTCATCAACAGTCTGAGTCGCGAGTTGAGATGGAAATGGCTTTTTCAATACGTGTTCCAACCTTAGATTAGACTTCTCATTTCTCTCTTTCAACAGCTAGAAGATTTATAATGTAATTATTATAATAACTATTGTAATATAACACTAATAGAAACTAGTCCCTTACTTTGAGGTTAGTGAATAAGTCTCTATCTTCTTTAGAGTTCAATTTGCACTTTTCAATCCAAAATTCTAACTCCAGAACCCTTTCCTTCATTTCTTCAAACTCCAGCTTGGGAATTCGCTTGGCCTTCGTCAAACTCCTTATTTTTTTATTTGTCCTAGCCAAAAGTCCGAGTTTTTCCTGTATTGGTTCAAGCAGACGTAAATCTATTTTACTAAAAGTTTCCATGGCAAACTAAAACTAATTGTAAATGAATGCTAACAATTCAAAGCTTCGGCAACTTTGGCGCCAAAAGATTCGTCTGCTACGTGGGACTCCTGCCAATGTATAATATTATTTTTACGATATAGGGGCGGAAAATAAGTCTTTTTTAAACCGAATCATGGTGTGAAATAGGGGTCGCGACGGTTCATCGAAGCATATACCAGGGGCTTAACTTTATTTATGAGCGCATATTACAGATCGGGGAAGTTCCCAACAGCCTATTTCTTTGGTTTTCACGTACAATTATATTTGCATTTAAATTAAATGAGTGTACTTTTGTAAATGGTAATCCCAAGTCTGGCTTTCGAGATCAAGGGGGGGGGGGGGGTAAGTGAGGTGAGATACAGCTTGCACAATCCCGCCGCTTCCCTGCCCAATATCCCGAGCTTATTTCCGTCGCTGCTTTCTTCATTTTAGACTTCGCCCCCTAAGAAAAGTCCAATGTTACAGTAGCGGTAAATTTCAAATATTTATTGTATGTGCGGATTTCCGAAATTTTCTTTAACCTTAAAATTGTTTTTAATTTTTTATGAAGATATGCTTTTCAATCTTCACTAATTATTTATAAATTGAAATACCAATAAAGTTAGTAAGAAATTATTTGAAATAAAAACACGAATTTATTAGAAGTTTTATAATTTTAATTTGCTAGCGTTAACAGTTTTATCTTTTTTCCTTTTATCGAGTAAGCCGGCTTTCTCTCGAATCTGATTTTTAACTTGGTCTTGAAGTTTCGAGAAGAAAGCGCTAGAAGATTTTAAGGCTTTCTTGCTACTTTCCTTCTCATCGAGCTAAAACCAAAAAAAAACGTAATCTAGTAAACGACCAATGTCTGCTAAGAGTTTCAAGGAGTAATAAATATTTACCATCGTTCTGTCTGCACCCTTTGATTTCCTTATTTCTTCTTTCGCAGCTTTTTTGGCGTATTTATTTCCCAAGCCAGGTTTAGACATATTGCTAGCTTTCATTTCAGTCCTCTTTTGTTTAATTTTTTGCAACTTTTTCTTTAATCTTCTTTCTCGTTTCTTATCTGTCGAGGATCTTTCCGTTTTTCCTAATGCATCTCGTTTAGATTTTTGCTAAAATTATTTAAAAATACACCGATAGCTTTAAAACCGAGGAAGTAAATAAGTTATTAGTTAATTACCATAACTTCTTCCGGAGCGAGGAGAGCGGCTTCGCTAACGCTAACTGGGGCAACTTCTTCTACAGTTACCGCTGGTAAATTACTTATAATCTTAATTTCCGTATTTGCCTAAAAATTAATACGTTTAAATTTAATTGAGAAAATAATCAAATTCATTCAATCTCTTTTCTTTTTACCATTTTAGGAGTATAATGAAAGTTAGACAAGGCATCTAATTTTCCAAATATACTATCCATCATTTTTGCAATTTCAATATGTTCTGGAACTTCCTTTTCTTCGGCGTCTTTCTGCGTTAATTGATTTTATAATTATATAAAATCTAAACTTTCTTACTCATAGTCATTCTTTTAATCCTAGACTTGAATAGCCGTCAGCTATTAATTAATCCGTTTCAGCCCCAAACACTAAAAATAATATCCCCACACACCTTTTGCTGGTTGATGTATTCCTTTTCGTAAATTTCGGCTAAACTTTGTTTGCTTTTCTCTTGATCTAAAACGACTCGCCGACGATACTCGAAAGGTTCTTCCTTAGGTTTATTTTTCCTTTCAACGTCGTCCCACGCTTTGTCCTTGATCCTCCGCAAAATGATGTCTTCTAACTTCTTAGTCGTTTCTTCCGTAATAACGGGAGCTTGTCTGGTCGTGTGGTCAAACTGTAGATATTCCTCTAACAAACTATTTTCCGGTCTTCCTTCGGCCGATATCTCCCCTTTAAGTTGCCAAGGCTTCTCTCCTAAGTTCATTTCCTCTAATTCGGTCATTTTTTCTTTCAACTATGTTATTCAAACATTAAATTAATAAGTAATCGAGACTAATATTTAAAGAATTCTTTCACCTTCTCTTGTTGTTTCTCGAACGATGATTTTACAACACCTCTATCGTGGCCGGCTCCTAGAATATCGTCTACATTTTCACCGTCGCTATCCTCGTTACTTAAAGATTTTACACTGTCATTTTCTTTAAGATCATCTAGATCAACGTCTCGCGTATCGTAATTTCTGAAATAAAAATAGTAAAGTTAAATTTGGTTTCCCGCAAATTAAAATTCCTACAAGTTACTCGTACGCATCATCGTCTATTTCGTTATTAGAATTATCCTCATCTTCGTTAGAATTAAAACCATCTTCTATTCCGGGTGGGTCGAAAAAATCTTCGTACGTAGCTCGTTTGGTACCTTTTTCATTTTTAACGGGTTCATCTTCGTCCGATGACTCGTTTTCGCCATCAGAACCCCCTGAAGAAGCGATATCGTTGAAGTAATCAATAACGTCATCATCGTCTTCGCTATCATCTGATATTTTATTCTTATCTTTCTTCAATTCTTTTTTATCTTCTTGTATAAGAAATTGTTCCATTTCAGCCAGTTTGAAAAATTGGTCGTCGACTATCGAACTTGTCCCTTTTGGTCTATTAACGACAGATTTAGATTTGGTGTCAGTTTTCTTACGTATCTCTCGGATTTTCTTAAATATTTCATCATCGGAATCAACATCGCTTTGAGAGTCTAGAGGTAATTCTTTATCACTATCATCATCGTTGACAGCGTCTTTTTCATTGCCACTATTATCGGATTCATGTTTATCGTTCAGAATAACGCTTAGATCTTTCTTAGAAATTAAGCTTCCTATTGATTTAAGATATTTAGGTACTGAAGAGTTGTTTTTCAACTCTAGTTGCTGCCATACTTGTTCATCGTCAAATCCTTCAACTAGGAGTTCTGATAACACATTTTCTGACTTTTCATCATGATGAGTCAGTTGCAATCTGTCGTATAAAACTTTCGCGATATTTTGAAATGGTTTCACGTACTTTAATTTTGGTCTGAAAATAAGCAAGTTATAAAAGTCAAATTAAAACTTCCACATCAAATTCAAAATCAAAGTGCATGGTTTAGACTAAGGCTTATAATAAATAAACGTTTCTTCGAAATAGGTACGAGTATTTACACATATTTATATTTAAGATTTGGTTAACAATATACGTACTCCAAAAATAATTCGGGGCTGTTAATTAACGACTCAAATTTTGATAAAACTTTGGAAATATCTTCGTTAGAAGCGGGATCACCGTCACACGCGTTCTTAGCAGACGCCATTTTACACGGATGATGGATACGCTTCTCTAGCGCTGATTGGTTAATCTAGTTTTGTTTCAGTCCCGCTGTAAAATTTGTATGAAAATTTTAAGACTCGTGTTTCTTAAACAAAATAATTAAATAAGTGTGCGACAATAATTTGGGAACTCGATTATTGATTAAAAATTTTGTTATTTCGTAACTTTCGTAATTACAATACAACTATCATATACGTATAAAGCGTTCGAGATAAAAAGGGGGATTATCAAAATAAAAACCTAAAACTCCTTCGAGGCTCGCTTTCCCTCAAACGAGCGCGCGCGGCAGTTGGAACACTTCTACAGGCGCTCGTAGAAAACACGTAAGAAGTTTAAAGCCTACGGGCGGGCTTTCCCTAAAATATTTGTTCGGGAAACTTTTCATTGGGGGAATCGGGAGAAAACGTTTACGAAACGAGCACGCTCTACAGTCCGAAAGAATAGTTCAATTTTAAAAAAAAGGGCCGGACATTAACCGAAGAAAAAAGGGGTAATCAAAACAAGAGGGAATTTTCATTTTTGCGGAATTCTTTCCTAGGCAAAATAGCCAAGGAGTGGCTTTCCCCCTTCTCCTCTAAACTTTCCCGCTCTCCTTTGCCAAAGAGAACCTTCTCGTTTTGGTGGTGTTTCCCGGTTTCTATGGCAACGCCGTCACTCCTAGCAACCAGCGACTAGAGGGTCGCCTCCCTAGAAAGGGAGCGAGTAGGTGGTAGGGAAGCTACATAGGCGGGAAGAGCCGAACACTAGAGGGCTTGAGATTACGGTGGCTCCACTGGCAGAATAACATGGCCCAGGATTCTTCCTAACCCTCGTTTCTCGTAATAACCGAAAATATAAAATCCGCGAAAAGAAAACTACCGCTCGAAATATATATAATATAAATAATCTATTTTTCTTCCTATCGCTTCGCAACGCAATTAAAAAAATATATCTCCACCGTCCCGCGAACGTTACGTTATACAAAAGCCTTCCGTTAACTAGTGTCCGAATTGTGCAACTTTTAACTCTCTGGGAACCATGCAGCGATTCGCGGTGGATGTCTTTGGAACCATCGAAGACTATCATAAGGTAGGACGCAAAAGTCATAACGCGGATGCCTCTTTGTCTAAAGAATTATCTCGGCTGAAATCACGCTTTTATTTTTTATCCTCGCGATATTATTACGTAGAGTATACGGATACGTTTCGCACCTCCGCTCTTATACGAACGCTTTTTAATAAACGCCTCCGAGAAGTTATTATCATTTTATAGGAGGCTTGGCTGCGCTTTCTTTCAGTTATTTTAACGCTTCTCCTATAAACGACGAATTCCAATCGAGGAGAATATCAAAAATCCACACGACCGAAGGAGAAGAAAACCCCTAGCCTAGGCCTACGTCAAATTCTTAAGCCTATACGCTAAGGGGTACAATTACAATATCGCATTTTCGAGGCGTACCACGCCGAAATTTCCTTATTCGGAGCCCACGAACGTCGACTAACGCGTTTTTTTAAATCGATTTCGAACGATATACCGCTACGTTCCGTTCCTTACAGAACGGGCGGATTAATAGAAAACTTCCCTAGTCTTTGGTCGACCCTCTTTAGTCTTACGTAAGCCTTTCGTTATACCGTTATTCAACCCGGCTAATCGTCGGAATCGAAAGTTCCTTATTCTTTAAGACGATAAATCGAAGGAGCCCGTATACCAAAATTGGGTTGGCCTTTCCTCCTTTCGCGATAGGGATAGTTAAAACCCTTATTTAAGGACTACCCTTGAAAAAATTATTAAAGAAATGAAACGATAAAAAAAAATATATATAGGTATACTCCTATATAACGACTACAGAAAATCGCGTGGCGCTGCAGTCGCTGACGTTTATTTTCTGCAGATGTAGTTTCGAATTTTTCCCCATTGATTCTCTTGAGGTAGGGGCTAAACCGAGTGTGCGCGGCTGGGCTCGCCCCTATAGCTTCTATTACCGAACACGCGCCAATACTGTAGGTTTTAGGAGCTAGAGATAGAATATTTCCAGAGGGGTAGAATTGGGTTCTCCTTTTTTCGTAATGGGGAACTATAGCCCCCTTTACCCAAAAAGGAGGACTTTTTGAGGATAGAACAGCGCGAGGACCCTTTCTAAAAGTGCCAAAATAGCGTTCTAAAAAGAGTGACGAACGTAAGGGCACCAAAAATATTGTTTCAATGACTCCCATAACCCAGTATATACCGAGGTATTTAAGGGGCTAAATCGATTCTCGCTGTTCTATACAAAATCCAAAAATGAACGATATATTATTAGTCCTCGATTCGAAGGAAATTGGGTCGCGTTTTAAGGAATTAGTTTAGTAAAAACAAACATCCAGAGTTTTATAAAATATACGCCTATAGCGAGGAAGTAATCGTTTAGAAGGTGAGGAGAGATACGGTAAAAAAAAGGAGGGTGTTTGACACCGATTATGTGGCGGCGTTGTACGGTCTAAAATGGTCTGGACTCTCTCCGGAGTTTTCTCCATACCCCTTCTTTCTCTCGCTGCCCGTTTATTCCTGACGGATCAAAATGGGTGCGACCTACTATCAGTGCGCATGCACCAAAGTCAAAATGCGGACTGTGCTAGAGTGAAAGAGAGAGAGAGAGACAGGGAGCGGCCTTCAACCGCCAGCTAAAGACATTTCTATCGGCTTTAACCCCTCCGCGAATATATCGTCTATTTTATCCCCCTCCAACCCTCAAAATATCCCTTTCCCAAGATACACTCTCAATTTTCGGAGTCTAATTTCGATTCATTCCTTATCGTCTCGTTATATACAAAGGCTTATTATAAACGTATAACAATTATTCGATTAAACGTCGATATTTCAAAATTTGATTTCCTCCCCTCCGCGCGGCTGAATATCTACTCGAGAGTAGATCAATTTATTAGACCATTTAACTCTCCGATCGAGGGGGTTCTTTAAGTCTTATTTATCTCGTATAATCCTATAAACTTATCGTAAATTAACGCGGTCGATAGCATTACTCGCGTTAGACGATAACAAATAAAAAAGTGGGCTGTCGTAAATTTACGTTCGCGTCAATATATCAATAAATTAAAAGAATATCAGGCGGCAAAAACAGATTTTTTGCTAAAAAAGATACCGAATTACTTTTAGTACATTTTAAATCCATTTAATCCCCTTGACAAAACACGTATTATGATTTTAGCCACGTTCACGCTAGCGTATCCCAATCGATTTGATTCCGTAAAATCAAACCGATATTTAAAGGAACTATACCCTACTAGCCGCGATTTTTAAACCCTTTAAAGTTGCCTTCTGATCTAGCTTCGCAGACGACTTGAAATTTTGTAGGGTTGTATATTTCATATCGTTTAGGAGAAAATTGCATATATCACGAGATTTGTCCGGTAAAAATGAATGTAATCATGATTGGCGCGAAATTTCGCGCGCTTTACTCGAAAGATTATACGTCATAGCTCGTGAAATTTGTAGACTAGCGAACGAAATGGCGTTTTTTTTTTTTTTTTTTTTGCGGGCGTTAAAATTCTCAACTTTAACGGCATGTGGAAAGATTAAAAACGCTTAATTATCTCTTTTTAAATAAGTTTCAACGCGTAGGGTTAGTCTTTTACTTAAGGCCCATTCAGACTATCCAACTTTAGTCAGCTGACAAACCCAGACTGACTAGTCGGTCTAGTTTGTCAGGCAATGTGAACGTTTCACCAGACCGTACTATTGTCAGGTCGAAGCTCGGATTTTAATCGGGTAGGTAGGCGATTTGAGTCGGGCCGACTAAAATCGGAGAAGGAAACCAATCAAAAGAGGTGAAAACATTACGTCATAGGGCACGTGTCGTATTTTTTTCAGCGCGACTCCGCGAGAGAGAGAGTACAGTTGTTAAAAGAGTCAAATACTATTTCGGAAATTCGGGCCTTGGCAAAATGGCAGCTAATAAAAAGAATGGGGGAAATAATATGAAGTTTTGATGGTTTTTCCACTTTGTATATTAATATAGCTTTATTATTTTCTTAACTGTAGAAATTTCATTGGAATAACTCATTTACCAAAGAGAACGCTCCTTTTTCTTTCCTTCGAACTAACCAAGGCTTAACCCACACCGAACGTTGTTTCTTCATTTCTTTTCGTTTTTCTTTTCTATCAATTAAAAGGACAATCCCCATCAAAGCTACTGTTTTTTTCCTACGACTATCTTCGTCAAGATTCATCACTTTCGGATTTTTAATAATTATCAATCGAAATGACGTGTTACGAAAGTAATGAAACAATAAAAATCGGTGAAAGCGAAACCCCTATGCAGACGTCTCTAAAATGATCGTTCCTGTTGGTTAAATGTTTCTGCACAGCTTTGTACGCCCTCTTGTGGGCCAAGGGTAGTCGGCCCGACTAGTTGGGTGGTGTGAACGCGCCACCTGACCTGACTGAATTGTGTGACAACTCGGCCGGACAAGTCTGTCATTTGTCAGCTGACTAAAGTTGGATAGTCTGAATGGGCCTTTAAATGAACTCACCAACGCTAAGGTTTGCCATAGGTAAAATGACAAAATGGTTTATTAAAAAAAGGGTAATTCTTTTCTGATTTGTTCCGTCAATTTAGATTAATTACATTTTGGAAAATAATAGATCTAAAATTATTTTGAAACTTAACGGGTCCTATCAGTGTCTCGCGCGTTTCCCTTAAAATAAAATGCAGACTTATCTATTCAAAAAGAAACGCTCGAAATTGGCTTCACGTCACGATCATACCCAAATAACGTATTCCTTGGGGAGTCAGAGCGTACGCGACTCGGGGAAACAAAGTCACGCCACATGTGGCTCAATCTCGAAACTAAAAACGCACGCGCAATGTTACCTCTTGGTTTTATTCAATTTTAATTATCAATAAAGATAATTATCCTACTTTCGTAAATTAAATTGTACAGATAAAATGCAAAACTTGATACGTTAATCGAAGACCCTTTAATTACCGTATTCTAATTCCAAAGCGTAAAAACTTAATTTATTCTGATCAAGAAAAAGATTACGTTTTACTATGATTGGCAACGCGTACGGAGCTAGGATATCAGATATCTGGTTGGTTCGTTTACTTTTAATATAAATGGAGCATTCGTTTTGAGCCCGTAAAGTGGAATTTTGGTTTCCTAACGTAACAAGGGCTAGTTTTAGTATGCGTTGAGGCTTCGTGGTACGGTGACCCACCTCAAATTTGGGTCTATATATTTTATTTAAACCAAAAAACGAATCTTGGCGAGAGTTTTCCTTTCATGTTTTTAACCAATAGTGGTAAATTGTATATGTCTACGAGAAGGGGAAGCTGACCGAAATGTTTCCCTGTCGAGGTGATATAATCCTTTAGTTCTCTCAATGCCGACGCGAGCGACGTTCCCACCTCCGCCTTCTAGTAGCCAACAGCCCCATTATCGCGCAAATGAAAGGTGATTAACCAGATTCGTACAAATACTAGTCTACGGTCTTCTATCTTTGGCACGACTTAGGGCATAGACAAGACGAAGATAGCAGGGATGGAGTATTAGTAATACTCTATAAGCAAAAATTAAAAGATAAAATCCGTTAATAAAGATTTCAGGATGACAATGCTGTCAGACGTATATAAAAGAATTTAGCAGTGGGGGTAGAGTTTAAAGTGAAATTTTAATTAACATTATATTAATGTTTATTTTTACGAAGGGGTCGCCTCCAAGCCCCATTAAAGTCACCTTTTTTCTCTTAAAGCGGACTAAGTTGATCTTAACAAATTGTATAATCTAATTTAGTCTGCGCGATCAAGGAAAGATGATTTCAAAGAGGCAGATAACGCATTTAAAGGGAAAATGTAACGTGATAAGTGATTTTTTGTCAATTCCTTATCGTTCAAATAGGCCTAATCCACCGATAAAAAGTTTACAAAACAAATATTAAACTAGAAATAAATTTAAAACTTAACCCGAAAAATAGGCTTAGCGGGATTCGTGGAGATCAGCTGAATCGCCTCCGTGTAAGGTCTAGCCACCAATGATCGAAGGCCCGTCGTTCACGCGAGATCTTCACGAGACTTACAATCGCGTTCGATTGGTCGCTAGACCTTATACGCGAGGAAATCAGGATCTCTAAGAATCCCGCTAAGCCTATTTTTCCGGGTAAGTTTTAAGTTTATTTCTAGTTTAATATTTGTTCGTAAATTTTTTCAATGGTGGATTTGGCCTATTTAAACGATAAGGAATCGATAAAAAAATCACTTGTTGTTAGGTTGCATTCTCCCTTTAAAAGGCAAGAAATTCCCGCGAGACTAAACAATAAATAAATTTGACACCAAGTTAGTTTTTCCTTTTAACGATCTATTATTGAGAAAATAGGGATATTTCCAAACAAAAAGGTACGTACTCTCAATTGCTTTTGCGATGATGACATGAAAAGCACGCTACGCCAAAATCTTAAAGCGTAAAACAGCTGCAATTGCTTTTTGAATATTTTTGGATAAGCGCATGTAAACGCTTAATAAAGTCTTAGTCACGTTGAAATAACGGAACGTACAAATATAGGTAGCACTCTTATCTCTTGAAAACTAAAGCTTAGATATAAGAGGGAACCTAGCTTTGTACGCGTTGTTATTTCGAACTGATTTAAATCCAAATTTTTAGTAATAATAATCTTACTATCTATAATATCACTCAAATCTTAAAATAATTGTAAATATATATAATATTAAACAAATCGATAAAATATGATCCAATTTTTTGGAAATATAACTATCAAAATATCAAACCGAATGAATAAATTATTATTAGAATTAATAAATTATCATCAACAATCCGTAGCTATTAAAGGGAGAATGAAAGGCCAAAACAACCTATTTTTAATCGATTAAGAATGCCGTTGTACTACTAATTAAGCGTACCGTTGTACTACTAATTAAGCGTACCGTTGTACTACTAATTAAGCGTACCGTTGTACTACTAATTAAGCGTACCGTTGTACTACTAATTAAGCGTACCGTTGTACTACTAATTAAGCGTACCGTTGTACTACTAATTAAGCGTACCGTTGTACTACTAATTAAGCGTACCGTTGTACTACTAATTAAGCGTACCGTTGTACTACTAATTAAGCGTACCGTTGTACTACTAATTAAGCGTACCGTTGTACTACTAATTAAGCGTACCGTTGTACTACTAATTAAGCGTACCGTTGTACTACTAATTAAGCGTACCGTTGTACTACTAATTAAGCGTACCGTTGTACTACTAATTAAGCGTACCGTTGTACTACTAATTAAGCGTACCGTTGTACTACTAATTAAGCGTACCGTTGTACTACTAATTAAGCGTACCGTTGTACTACTAATTAAGCGTACCGTTGTACTACTAATTAAGCGTACCGTTGTACTACTAATTAAGCGTACCGTTGTACTACTAATTAAGCGTACCGTTGTACTACTAATTAAGCGTACCGTTGTACTACTAATTAAGCGTACCGTTGTACTACTAATTAAGCGTACCGTTGTACTACTAATTAAGCGTACCGTTGTACTACTAATTAAGCGTACCGTTGTACTACTAATTAAGCGTACCGTTGTACTACTAATTAAGCGTACCGTTGTACTACTAATTAAGCGTACCGTTGTACTACTAATTAAGCGTACTGTTGTACTACTAATTAAGCGTACTGTTGTACTACTATATATAATATATATAATATTAAACAAATCGATAAAATATGATCCAATTTTTTGGAAATATAACTATCAAAATATCAAACCGAATGAATAAATTATTATTAGAATTAATGAATTATCATCAACAATCCGTAGCTATTAAAGGGAGAATGAAAGGCGAAAACAACCTATTTTTAATCGATTAAGAATGCTAAAATAATCAGAAAAACAATAATATAACTCACCAAAAATATTTCGTTATTTTATAATCAATTTCCAAAGTTCCGAAACTTGCAGATGCTAAGCCTTGGATGCCTAGCTCGGCGAACTAGGCGAGCACGAGCCGTATTTTTTTTAATATCCCCGTCTGATCTAGTCGCCAATCACGAGCGAGTACGCGTATTTATAAAATACGCGTACTCGCTCGTGATTGGCGACAAGAACAGCCGCGAATATTAAAAAATAGAGGTCGTGCTAGCCTAGTTCACCGAGCTAGGCAGCCTAGGCTTAGCATTGGAACTTTGGAAATTTATTATAAAATAACGAAATATTTTTGGTTAGTTATATTATTGTTTTTTCATTATTTTAGTATTCTTAATCGATTAAAAATAGGTTGTTTCGGCCTTTCATTCTCCCTTTAATAAGAAACGTATCTAAAAATGGAACAGCTTTTGAATTTATTTTCGGAATCAACGAAGCCAAGAAATGCATTCGAGAATTTTTTCACACGTTTAATTAATTTCTAAAGTTTGGTTAAGTTGAATGTAAGTAAATGAAGTATAAAATCGAACAAATCAGATGAAAGCGTACTGTTGTACTACTAATTAAGCGTACCGTTGTACTACTAATTAAGCGTACCGTTGTACTACTAATTAAGCGTACCGTTGTACTACTAATTAAGCGTACCGTTGTACTACTAATTAAGCGTACCGTTGTACTACTAATTAAGCGTACCGTTGTACTACTAATTAAGCGTACCGTTGTACTACTAATTAAGCGTACCGTTGTACTACTAATTAAGCGTACCGTTGTACTACTAATTAAGCGTACCGTTGTACTACTAATTAAGCGTACCGTTGTACTACTAATTAAGCGTACCGTTGTACTACTAATTAAGCGTACCGTTGTACTACTAATTAAGCGTACCGTTGTACTACTAATTAAGCGTACCGTTGTACTACTAATTAAGCGTACCGTTGTACTACTAATTAAGCGTACCGTTGTACTACTAATTAAGCGTACCGTTGTACTACTAATTAAGCGTACCGTTGTACTACTAATTAAGCGTACCGTTGTACTACTAATTAAGCGTACCGTTGTACTACTAATTAAGCGTACCGTTGTACTACTAATTAAGCGTACCGTTGTACTACTAATTAAGCGTACCGTTGTACTACTAATTAAGCGTACCGTTGTACTACTAATTAAGCGTACCGTTGTACTACTAATTAAGCGTACCGTTGTACTACTAATTAAGCGTACCGTTGTACTACTAATTAAGCGTACCGTTGTACTACTAATTAAGCGTACCGTTGTACTACTAATTAAGCGTACCGTTGTACTACTAATTAAGCGTACCGTTGTACTACTAATTAAGCGTACCGTTGTACTACTAATTAAGCGTACCGTTGTACTACTAATTAAGCGTACCGTTGTACTACTAATTAAGCGTACCGTTGTACTACTAATTAAGCGTACCGTTGTACTACTAATTAAGCGTACCGTTGTACTACTAATTAAGCGTACCGTTGTACTACTAATTAAGCGTACCGTTGTACTACTAATTAAGCGTACCGTTGTACTACTAATTAAGCGTACCGTTGTACTACTAATTAAGCGTACCGTTGTACTACTAATTAAGCGTACCGTTGTACTACTAATTAAGCGTACCGTTGTACTACTAATTAAGCGTACCGTTGTACTACTAATTAAGCGTACCGTTGTACTACTAATTAAGCGTACCGTTGTACTACTAATTAAGCGTACCGTTGTACTACTAATTAAGCGTACCGTTGTACTACTAATTAAGCGTACCGTTGTACTACTAATTAAGCGTACCGTTGTACTACTAATTAAGCGTACCGTTGTACTACTAATTAAGCGTACCGTTGTACTACTAATTAAGCGTACCGTTGTACTACTAATTAAGCGTACCGTTGTACTACTAATTAAGCGTACCGTTGTACTACTAATTAAGCGTACCGTTGTACTACTAATTAAGCGTACCGTTGTACTACTAATTAAGCGTACCGTTGTACTACTAATTAAGCGTACCGTTGTACTACTAATTAAGCGTACCGTTGTACTACTAATTAAGCGTACCGTTGTACTACTAATTAAGCGTACCGTTGTACTACTAATTAAGCGTACCGTTGTACTACTAATTAAGCGTACCGTTGTACTACTAATTAAGCGTACCGTTGTACTACTAATTAAGCGTACCGTTGTACTACTAATTAAGCGTACCGTTGTACTACTAATTAAGCGTACCGTTGTACTACTAATTAAGCGTACCGTTGTACTACTAATTAAGCGTACCGTTGTACTACTAATTAAGCGTACCGTTGTACTACTAATTAAGCGTACCGTTGTACTACTAATTAAGCGTACCGTTGTACTACTAATTAAGCGTACCGTTGTACTACTAATTAAGCGTACCGTTGTACTACTAATTAAGCGTACCGTTGTACTACTAATTAAGCGTACCGTTGTACTACTAATTAAGCGTACCGTTGTACTACTAATTAAGCGTACTGTTGTACTACTAATTAAGCGTACTGTTGTACTACTAATTAAGCGTACTGTTGTACTACTAATTAACAATTTACTTTTGAGAATAAATTAAATTGAAAATGAACCGCCTTTAAGATATCCCAATTTATTCCGTCACTTTGGCCACCTGGCGCCGTTTTAAACAAACTCTATCGTGATAGCGCCGTTGAAGGCTGAAATAATATGATTGGCCCGAATTTATATTTACATTCAAACTTAACCAAAACGTTTTCTGGTACAGCGATTTCCCAAAAAAAAACATTATCAACATATCCAAATCTATTTATAAATTACTATCAATCCAAAATTATTATATAATATAAATAAAATTATTAAAAATTATAATTTTATAATCAAATGTTAAATCGTAATTGATTATAAAATTGATTAACTTTTACAATACTGTAATTTTTTTCTACCACACCCGTATTTTGAATCATTTTACGAAAAAAAGCTACTCAAATTCAATTCTGGACTCGTGAAAAATCGTGACAGCTTCGCTTTATGACAAAACTCGTTAACGATTATACGGTATATTTACGATTTCAGCCATTTCGGGTAAATGGTATTTTTCCGAAAGTCTAGAGAACCAAAAATAGGCAAAAAAACTAATTTTAAATCCGAAATATTTAATAGAATCCCAATCCCTTTACAACGATATGGTTGGCAAAATTTTTGGGTTGAAAATAACGTAACGCCCGTTTGGTTTAAAATAAAACCTCGCAAAGAGATATAGCTTCAAAATTGAAAATAAGGCGGATACGCTAAGCCTTCGTTCCTCCCCTAGATTTGTAGAAGTAGGAACCCTACGAGAATGCTAGAGGGTATGAAGAGGGAAGCTATAGTCTTAGTGGCCAAGAAATAATATCAATCGGAAAAAGGAAATCTCGGAAATGGTAGTCGTAGCGACCTAACCGCTTCACGAATTAATCCTCAGATGGCGGAATTGTCTTCTTAAAAGCCTCCTTATCGTACCTGACGAGGACTCAGTAAGACTATATCGGCTGATATTATATATAGTTTCGAATCAGATTAGTATAATTAATTCACTTCGCCACGAGATAATGATAAACAAAATCTTCGATGGTAGTTTTTATCCCTCTGCAGTTTCATTGGCGTATGTGCCATTGAAAAGCGACGTTTCATTCGCACCATTTGAGCTGGGAATCTCAATAAATTAATCTCTTGACAGATTTTTCGATACTTGATCACTTGTATAAATAATAACGAATACACCATTTAGCCATTACTTGGGGCGCCATAGCGGCAAAGGGCGAACTTTCACTTGGTGAAAATGGCAGGGAAAAAATCCTGCATGGGATAATACGCGGGATACTACGCGCGCCTCACCAAGTGAACGTTTTTTTTTCGCCACTAGTAAGGGTTTCGAGCGCGGGCATGCGCACAGTGGAAGAGCAAAGTGGTGTATTCCGTTATTAGGAGAAATATTTAGGAGAAAAAGAATTAGTAGGCATAGTTTGAAAATCTATATCTGCATGCGCCTTTCAACGTATTTACTATTCTTGGAATGCGGGCGAATGTAGGGTGGACCAAAAAGAGCCTCACAAAATTTCACTCAAAAATATTGAATCTTTTTCTCGTAAAAAGGATTTGAAATGCGTGTTTATAGCACCTTTATAGAAATTTTAATTTCCAGAAAAGGGGAGTGGCCAATTTTTGCGCAATACTTCTCGCCGGAATTTGATAGTAGATGATAATATACAATTTCTTAGTCCCAACCTTGAAAAACTTATACATTTCCCCCAGAAACAGGTTCTTTTTAACGTTAATTTTTGTTGGCTCAAATTAGCTAGAGGAAATTCTATACTTTGTCCCAACCTTGAAAAACTGGTACATTTCCTCCAGAAACGGGTTATCCTTAACAGTTATTTTTTTTTTACTTCCAAGGTTGAGGAAAAGTACAAGAGGATTTCCCATTTTATAGCAATATATTCGTTTTTTTTCTTTTTTTTTTTTTTTTTTTTTTTTTTTTTTTGGCGAGGCTGCGCCACTCGTGACTGGATCTATTTAAAATAGAACACAACGGAATTTCGTAGAGTTTTAGTTTTAGAATATTTGTTAATTGGTTTGTCATTGTCGTGAGAAAACTAAAACTATATTGATTTTTTCTATTCTATATATTCTTTAGAGCAGAAAAATCCAGGTTTATTTGGATTTAGCCGCGTGTTAATCTTTAAAATCGATTCAAATTGAATAGTGCAGAGAAAATCAGCGTTTGTTTTCGAAACAAAAAGCTACGAATATACTCTATCTTTAAAAACCCTTACAAATTTCAAATAAGAGCATTTATAAGTAATTTTGTACGAGATGAAAATTAATTTTACTGTTTTATATAAGATTGTTTCATAGGGTGTGTCGGCTATATTCTTTAATAAGGGGTAAAAAAGCTAGCGGGGGAAAGAAACAACGCGACTATACTTCTGTCGAATAGAAGTTAGCATAAGGGTGAAAGTTAAAGCGGATTATTACGCGATATTAAAACAAATATCAAAAATATAGGCTTAGAAAACTCTCCTTCGAACGCGAATATAACTCCGTATATTCAGGAGAGGCTTTTAATTGTCCACTTTCACGCGTTGGCACGCGAACGACCTTACCTAGATACAGGCTTGGAAAGGATCTAAAACTCCGTATAAAAACAACTTTTCCAATATTAATTTTGGACCTTCAAAGGGTTGTTAGAAGAAATTCTCCTCCGTATATTCTTAGCCCTCGTTTCGAAAACTGAACCCAACGAAAGGTAGTTGGCGGATTGAATCAACAATTTATGCCATTTAAAAACTCGTACGCAGCCACCCCTTTCGTTCCCGGTATAAATTTGGTTCGTGTAGTCGCGCGACTATTAAATAGATTTTTGGTTGAGTCGCGAGTACGTTTCGACTCCTCAAACAGTACCGAGTATATATCGATCTATTTAAAACCTGAGACTAAAAACCGCGCCAAAAAGAGGGCGAGACGCGCCTATAGTCCGTACACGATCACAGTTTTTATTTTTACGTGTATAATTGACTCGTTAGGCTTAACCAAGGTTAGTAAAGACGGCGGAGTCCGCCGCGAACCACGTGACTGTTTAGAATCCGGGCTTGATTTCCAGAGTGCGCGGTCATTTTAAGTTCTACTGACAAATAGGTGGCAGTCACATTCAATAAGGGTACATCGTACTGGCGCCATCTATCCGCAGCTGTCCGAAGAAATTAAAATGGTGCGCGTATTGGCAGTCTAAACCGCTTCACTAATTTTAATCTTCTAAGCTGACGCGTTTTAAAGACGTAAAAATGTTTCTGGAACGTAATTTAGGATAGGGTTCCAAAATGATAGGCGGAACTTTCTCCATTAGGTACTTTCACGAAACCAACAGCGCGAAAGCAACTGTATCATTTTAAAAAAGGCCCAGAATCAACTGTGGGCTCTATAATAACTGAACGTGACCTACGGGATAAAACACCGCAATTATTCTGGGTTGAAATAGTTCAAATATAGAAATAGTTGTCTCATAATGATAAATCAATCTTAATGACTTCAATATCATAATTTTCTCCAACTTGTTTTTCCTTAAATCTTAAACTTGGTGACCAGTAGCGATACCAATACCAACCCCTAAACCCAAATAATGTTCTCTACAACTTTGCAATTCGGTTCGAAGGCGCACGATTAATAGTTTGTAAAATAGGGTCTTCGTGACCTTGAAAATGATTTTCAAGGTCATCGATATTAAAAGATTATTTCTAAAGTTTCATTCGCGTATCTCAATTAGATCGTGTATTAAATACAAATTCAAAGCAAAACCAAAGACCCTGACAGATATTACAATTTTTTTTTTCAAACTCTTAATTATTTCACTTTAATGTTTTTACCCCCTTTGCTACAAGTTAACTATATTTACCCTAAGCCCAAAAAATATTTATCCGACTAATTATGATACAGGGAGCTCAAAAAAAATAGGTGAAAAAAATTCAAAGTTCACCGAAAGTTTGAAAAAAAAAAAAAAAAAAAAAATTAATATATTAATTTATGTTAAAATCGAATAGGTTAGGTTAAATTAAGTTAAATAATTCTGATCGCGTCTTAGGGGATTTTAATGTCATTTAAAACGTAATTTTCGTTGATAGAAACTTATATTTCGATACGGAGAATGATTTGGGTAAATCTCGAAATGGTTTCGAAATAACGAAATTGTAGAAACAAGACCGCGTGAATAGGGAATTGTCGTGGAAAATGTCATAAGCCACACCCCGAAAAATATTTGGATGGCTAAACAAGAGAATGAATATCAATTATTCAGAAGTTGGGGGAAAGAGGAAACGCTGGAAAGCAATAGTAGAAAGCCGACGAACCATTTACGCGCGAATCCGACTGAGGTCGCTATCTTTTATTATATAGATTTATAGAGACCGCCGCTCCTATCGTTAATGGGAATCGTAAATTAATTTTAATCGCGTAAAACGCCTGATGGGAAACGAGAGAGAGGTGATTAAAATAGTACACCTTTATACTTTCGCCCTTACGCAGTCGGCTTAACTTATAACGAGAGATATATTCTTTCGTTAAACCCTTATTAGTAAAATCAAACTTTATTCCAAGAAGTATATAGGGGATTGTTTTTTAGTATTTAGATTAGGTCCTAATTGTCATATTACTCTCGCGAATTTAATCTACAGCGCTTACAAACGCCTACACGCGTGACATATAATAAAATTGGCTTATTCAATGTTCTAATAGCTGGTATTATAAAAGAAGTTATGGGCATGCGACATCTTGTTCGAATGATGCTAACACGTCACGAAATCACGTGGCGTTAAGGTTACACAGAGCAGTTATTTCCGTTTTCGTAAAACGCTAGGGGTCAGAGAGCTCGGAAGTCACTCGGGAGAGACCCGACCTTGAGAGCTGACGCGGATATAGAAAAAATAGGCTTAAATGCTCGGTGCTCACGAGCGCTATGAGCTTTACAAGCTATGACGAAGTTGATGACGTCGACGGCAACATGCTCTAAGTAAGCTCCTCCTTTTTTATGATACCAACTATGCGGAAATATCTTATTTGGTCAAAAATGATCCAAATTGGAAATTCGGGCAAAATTTTAAATGCATTTGGATCATGTCATTTCACCCCCCTTAAACTTTTACCGGGGGGGTGGGCAGTGAAAAAGAATGAAATTATCATTTTTTGGTGGTTAGTTAATAATTTGTGTGGGTCCAAAAAAGGTAAACTTTTAGAGTAGGGTACCCTAAATCCATAATTCAACTCCACTTTTTTCAGTGAAGTATAAACAAAACTTGGATTTTTTTATTCGAAAAGATCTGACCGAATTGTTTATCAATATATAAAATCAAAAGTTTTTACCGACATCAAATATATATATATATATATATATATATATATATATATTTATATTTCCAACACGTTGCGGTTTAACAGGTCCTATCAGAGAGTAAAACGGTTGTCATGGTTACGCGCTTATATCTATTTTACCTCTCTCTCGTTTTCGTTCCGAGTCGGGTCGGAGTTGGTCCGACTGGAAACGGTCGTCCGGGGTCGCTGAATAATTAAAGAGTTACCTATATAGTAAAGGGAAAAGCTTACCCTACATAAGCTTTGATCGCGCGAAGGTATAGGCTCCGCGCCACTAGATATAGTCCACCTCCTTCTCAAACACGGAGCCTACGATTCTAATACGACGGAATGCTTCCGTCTTTATCGACACGAGCCTATATATACCAATTTCGACGACTTAAAGGTACCTTTACAAACGCGATGAACGTTAAGATTCATCGACTACGTGATTAAATCGCCTATGACATAATAGCGGAGCTAACAAAAACTTTAATTTGGCGCGAAACTTCGTCAAAATCAGCCAACAAAGAAAAAAGTTTTAAATATCAACGTTTTTAAATAAATAACGAATCTTCCGTAAAATATAAGCGTTAATTTATTTACGCTAACGTTATTATATCACCGCGTTAAGTATTGGGTGTAGCTTCGTATTTGGCGTCAAGTTAATTTATTCTTTAGCCAAGGTTTACAATAGACTTTTTACTGCGGAATATTGTAGACTGGGAAGGGGGGGGGCATTACCTCCCAACCAATGTGTTATGTTTTCATTAATCGATGAAACGCCGTTCTTGATTCATTAAAATACTTTTATTTACAATTAAGACTAATTACAGTTAATACTTTTTAAACCGCAACATAACTGAACTGCTCGCGTCCATACCACCAGTAAGAGAGTCCCCTCTTATCGTTCATACTTCCTTTATATACAGCCTAATAGTTTTTTATGTCTACTTTATGTTTTCTTTATCTATTTGTTTTTTAGAGTGTACATTCTTATCTTATCTATGTTTTACTAGTGTACATAACATTACTTTCCCCCTCTTTTTTTGTGATTGTTTCTGTGGACGACTTGTGGGAACTCTTCTTCAAATCTAAGTGGTTCATGTCTGGTTCGTTGTGGACGTGGAGTCCTTGTCTCTTGAATGGCTTGTCGGTGTTGTGTTTCCCTTGGTAGTTTTGACAGACTAGCTTCTGGTACTGTTTGTGGTACGATTGGAACTAAGGGAACGGTGTTGGTCAACTGGACCTGAGCTTGGTCAACCATTGTTGTTCCTTGGCTAGTACTTGATTGCACTGCTGGTGGAACCTCTCTGTTCATCTGATCGTGTACCGGTGGTTGAATCTCCGGCGTCCAAGATAGATCTTCCTCTATAGGTGTTGTCGATTTTATTGAGTCTGGATTAATGGATTTCATGGCGTCTTCTTTAAGTGGCTGAAAACGATGCCGTATCTGATTTCGATGTCTTCGAATTTCAGTTTCGGATGTTTTGATAATAAACATAACTTGTCCTTTGATAGATACAATAGTTCCTTCCAGCCATTTTGGACCATTTCCAAAGTTCCGAGCGTATACAGCATCGTTGATTCGATACGTTTGCTTTTTCTCTTCGCTTACTTCTCCCTTTGCTTTAAGGTTTCGCACGTGCGAATCTTTTGCGTTCTTTGGAAATTGGTTCATCGGATGGCATAGGTCGATTCGTGAAATGATAGGGCGTCCAAACATCATTTCCGCCGGTGATAAACCCGTCGCTGTTGGAGTTCTACGGTAATTTAGAAGAATTCTTGCCAATCTTGCAGAAAGGCTTCCTTTGCGAAATGTGTCCAATCCTTGGTTAAGAGTGTCTATAACTTCATTTGAACCACCGCTAACTTTCTTTAGGTGAGTTTTAATTATTCGTACTGAGCGCTCCGCCTGACCATTCGATGCAGGATGATATGGTGCTGTACGAAGATGCGTGATTCCATTTTGCTTGACGAACTCTTGAAATTCGTGGCTTGTGAAACAAGTACCGTTATCCGTTACGAGGACTTGCATGATGCCAAATCTCGCAATGTTGTCTCTTAACGTCGTCGTAACCGCTTCTGTCGATGTAGATGACGTTATTGCGACCTCGATCCATTTGGTGAATGAATCAACTATTATGAGTAGGTATTTTCCCTCTATGGGACCTGCGAAATCCGCATGAACTCGCTGCCATGGTTTAGTTGATGTTGGCCATGGATGATGTTGGGATTGAGGCATCGGTGCAGATTGCTGACAGATGGTGCAGCTTTTGACCAGTCTTTCTATGTCCGTATTGATTTCTGGCCACCATAACCTTGATCTTGCAACGGCCTTCATCTTCACCATCCCCTGGTGAGAACTGTGGAGCTCTGTTAGCAGTTCTTGTTGACAGCCTTTCGGGATTACTGCTCGATTTCCTCGTAATATGATTCCATTGAGATTCGACAACTCCAAATTCTTCCTCCGGTAAACTTCCAGATCTGGTGCCATTTTCTGAGTGGGCCAACCATTTGTCATATATTTACGGACTTGTATGAGCGTCGCATCTATTTTAGTTTGCTCTTCCAATTTTTCCGCGGTTATTGGGCTTTCATTCAACTCCTTCAACAAGAGTACGTATTCGAGAGGTACTGGTGTCTGATCGACTGACGTTGGAAGCGGCAACCTGCTAAGAGCATCCGCGTTCCCATTTAAACTTCCTTTCCGGAAACGTATCTCGTATTTGTATGCCGATAGGAGTAACGACCATCTCTGTATTCTTGCGGCTGCGGTCTGAGGAATTGGTTTGTCATTTCCCAATAGAGTCACGAGTGGTTGATGATCCGTGAGAAGGTAGAACTTTTTGCCATATAGGTAGTCCCTGAACTTTAGTACTCCAAAAACGAGAGCGAGAGCTTCTTTTTCTAATTGAGAATAATTTCTCTCGGCTTTTGTGAGGCTGCGTGAGGCAAATGATATGGGTTGCTCTTCGCCGTCTTGAACGTGGGAGATCACTGCTCCTATCCCAGTTGGTGAAGCGTCACAGGCAAGTTGTACATCTTGGTTAACGTCGTAGTGAGTTAAGACTCTTGATTGCAGAATTGATTCTTTTGCTTCTCTGAATGCTTTCTCCTGTATGTCTCCCCATTTCCAAGGTGTCGATTGATGGAGTAAATCATACAGTGGAGCGAGTCGTGTAGCATTATTAGGCAAAAATCTTTGGTAATAATTCAGTAAGCCAATGAAGGAACGTAGTTGGCCAATGTTCTCTGGGGCAGGTGCATCTCTGATGGCAATCATCTTGTCTTCAAGTGGATGTAGACCATCTGCGTCCAGCTTGTGCCCCAAGAACTCGACTTCTGGTTGTAGAAATTTACATTTGTCCCTTCTAAGTTTGATCCCGCTCTTACAGAGCGTGTCTAAAACGGAATCGAGAGTCTGCAAATTTTCTTCTTTGTCTTTTCCTCCCAGCAGAATATCATCTTGGAAGGGTGACACTCTTGTGTGACCGTTTAGTAGCATTTCCTTGTGCCTCTGAAATATTGCCGATGAGGAGGATATTCCCGTCGGAAGACGTTCGTATTGGAACAATCCTTTTGTGGTGTTTATGACTGTGATCTTCTTTGAGTCGTCATCCAAAACCAGTTGATTATATGCCTCCTTCAAATCCAACCGAGAAAACACCGTGCATCCAGCCAATTTCGAAAATATGTCTTCCGCTCGTGGTAACGGAAATATCTCTGTGTCAATGGCAGGATTTGCGGTAATCTTAAAGTCTCCGCATATGCGAATTTCGCCGTTGCTTTTCTGTACCGGTACGATTGGCGATGCAAATTCCGAGAATGGTACGCTTTTGATAATTCCTGCTTCTTCCATGCGTATTATTTCCTTCTCCACTTTATCCTTCATGTGGAAGGGTAGAGTTCTTGCTTTGCAGAATTTCGGTACCGCGCCCTTTTTGACATGGATGTGAACTTTTACGCCTTCCAACTTCCCCAGCCCAGATGAGAATAACTTTTCGTGCTTCTTCAGAAGGTGATCCAGAGATATGGTTTTCTCGTTCGGTTCCAAGTGGTTCACCTGTGCTATTGGCGCTGTGATTTTTAATGATGAATATAGCCATTTCCGTCCACACAGGTTCGGTCCATCCCCTTCTACCAAGAGTACTGGTAGCTCGGCCGATCTTCCTCTGAATTTGACTTGAACTCTTGTTCGTTTGACCACATCTACTGGATGTCCCGTATATGATCGTAGCCTCTTTGAGAAGTCTTGGACTTCTTGTTGATACGGCAATGACATGAAGTGGGCTTCAGTGAGCATGGCATGACCTGATCCGCTGTCTACTTCAAACTTTATCTCCTTGCCATTAACCTCCAACCAAATAATTTCTGGTGGTGGCACTTCTTCGTCCGAATCTCCTCCTGTGATATTATAAACTGGAACATCATATTCTGCTAATGGTGAAACTCTATCGTTTTCTTCATTCACTTGATTGACTTTTCCGGGTCTGAAGTTGTCACGCTTGGTGAAATTGTCTTTCTTGTTCGCTCTGGGATTAGTTGGATTCCTGCATGTCTTTGCTATATGCCCAATTCGCTGGCAGTTGTGGCAGGTTTCCTTTATGAATCGACAATCCGCGCTCACGTGACCAAATCTGGCGCATCTCGTGCATTTTTCAGATTTTCGCTGATCGTAACTTGCAGCTTGGCTCTTGTTGGAGTTTGGGTTTTTGTACTGCGTGTTCTTCCCGGAATACCTCTGTGACACGAAGTTAATGGAGCTCTGCCCTTGGATGTCCCCGTTATGGATTTTCATCTCTTTGGTGTTTCTTGTTGCCATCTCCATTGCTTGAAGGATTTTTACCGCTTTGTCCAAAGTTAAGCCATCTTCCTCCGCTAGTAACTTCCTCTGCATTGTGTCATCGTTTATTCCCCACGCCAGTTTGTCCAGTAGTTCTTCCTCCAGCCTTGTAGCAACGAACTGGCAATGCTCCGTCAATCGCTTTAATTCTGCCACGTACGTTGCCACTGATTCCCCCGGTTTACGATCTCTTCTGTGAAAACGTAGTCTCTCTGCCATTCTTGACGGTTTGGGACTGAAATGGTTCTTTAGTTCTTCAACCAAATCATCGTACTTCTTATCCTTCATGGCCGTAGGTAGAATCAGGTTTCGTAGAAGCGCATAGGTTTTAGGATCCAGAACAGTCATTAATATTGCTCTTTTCTTTTCCATCACCAAGATGTCGTTCGCCAAAAAATACGCGTCCAGTTTCTCTGCGTACTGATTCCACGGTTCGTTCGTACCATCGAACGGTTCCAATCTTCCGAATGTACCCATGACACTAATTCGTTTCTTCTCTACTGGTGCGGTGCGGTTAGGTCCTTTGATTACTTTTCTTCCTTAGGATTCCGGCTTCTCATTTACAACCGGATCCCATCTCCGTCGCCATTTTGTTATGTTTTCATTAATCGATGAAACGCCGTTCTTGATTCATTAAAATACTTTTATTTACAATTAAGATTAATTACAGTTAATACTTTTTAAACCGCAACATAACTGAACTGCTCGCGTCCATACCACCAGTAAGAGAGTCCCCTCTTATCGTTCATACTTCCTTTATATACAGCCTAATAGTTTTTTATGTCTACTTTATGTTTTCTTTATCTATTTGTTTTTTAGAGTGTACATTCTTATCTTATCTATGTTTTACTAGTGTACATAACACAATGGGATAAAGGTGACTTTCGTGACGTTTCTCACCTTTACTAGCTTTACGCCTTGTAGAGAATTTTTTTCCTCCCGCCCATCCGCAAAAAATATAGCGATGAATTCCTTTTAACACTCTTAAGTTTCGTCGATGATAGAATTTCTCAATAAACGTAAAAGAACGACAATTTGGCTTGTCATCAAAAAAAGAACCAAATGCGTTTTAAATTTTGTTCCACTTTAAATATTTTATTTGGTCTCTGTTGGAATTTTGCAATTTGAACCACTTTTGACCCTCAACTCATTTGCATAGCCGATTTGGAATCGTCAAAATGACTGGCCTAAATCGCCCAATACGGAGTTAACCTACGTAACGGCGTGTACGTAAATATAGAATTAAGACTTTCCAGGCTCGTCTAGGGTACAGTTTTATAAAAAGTTGTCTATAGTATCGGAAATAAAGAACAATTTGAAGAAACTACTTGGAAACTAAATTAAGCGTCCGCTTGTTTATCATAGCGTGTTTTTGTGACGGCGCATTTACGAGGACCTTACTCCCGATTTCGACAGGACGGAGCGAAGAAAGAAAAAGTTATTAGGCCGAGTGAGGGAATGAAATATAGATACGCCGCCTTCGTAAACAATAAAAAACTTCCCTCTTTCATAGAACTCCGTGTTCTTTTAGTATAGAGAAATAATCCCCCCCCCCCACAACCCATCCTAACTTTTTTGGGCTTTTCAATAAAGGTATAGTAATAGATTCTGGCACACGACGGCGAACGAACGAGTTTATAGCCCGCCGGAATGATTTTTATATGGTAAAACGATATTAAAAGGAACCAAAGTTGCCGTAGTTTAAACGAGTCCCTTGTTCTTATCATATAAATAAAATTTATTATTTTTATAACGGATGAAAACTCCGTTTTATTTTGAAAAGGACAATTGATATTATTATCTCCTGTTATTAAAAATGGATTCAAATACATTTAAGTGGATAAGAATTATTGAATAAATTGTTTACTTTTATTCATTTTAGAAGATACTATTGAAGTTTTTCGTTATTAAAATGCAATTATTTTTAAATTACAAATGCTATGCTCAAATTCTCGAAACTTTGCCCTCATTAATTATTCTAGAAACTTTCCCCGCCCTTAATTATTCTCGAAACATTGACCGCCTTAAATTATTATCGAAACATTTCCCCGCCCCTAATTATTCTCGAAACTTTACCCGCCCTAAAATTATTGTCGAAACTTTGCCCGCCCTCAATTATTGTCGAAACTTTGCCCGGCCTTAATTATTGTCGAAACTTTGCCCGCCCTTAATCATTGTCGAAACTTTGCCCGCCCTTAATCATTGTCGAAACTTTGCCCGCCCTTAATCATTGTCGAAACTTTGCCCGCCCTTAATCATTGTCGAAACTTTGCCCGCCCTTAATTATTGTCGAAACTTTGCCCGGCCTTAATTATTGTCGAAACTTTGCCCGGCCTTAATTATTGTCGAAACTTTGCCCGGCCTTAATTATTGTCGAAACTTTGCCCGGCCTTAATTATTGTCGAAACTTTGCCCGCCCTTAATTATTGTCGAAACTTTGCCCGCCCTTAATTATTGTCGAAACTTTGCCCGCCCTTAATTATTCTTGAAATTTTGCCCGCCCTTAATTATTGTCGAAATTTTGCGGCCCTTAATTCTTGCCGAAACTTTGCCGCCCTTAATGCTTGTCGAAACGTTGCCCGCCCTTAACCATTCTCGAAACTTTGACCGCCCTTAACCATTCTCGAAACTTTGACCGCCCTTAATCATTCTCAAACTTTCCACCAATTATTATCGAGATTCGAGTTTTCCTTCCCTTAATTATTCTCAAAAATATCGTTCCTTATTCTCGAAGGCTCCGTACCCATATTTTCTAAATTTACTCGCCATTATCCCAGAAAAAAAAGACAATTTCGCCCACTTCGAGTTAGGATTAAACGACCGGTTTAGCATAAATTGTCAATTATATATTAATCACTTTACGCTTTCGCTATAGTTTGAAACGATGTATGTAAACTGATTTTGAATTATAAGAATCCGATAATCCGCGCGTGTCTTTGAAATCGAAAACGTATCAAAATATGTAAATTTCAACGAAGAGTATATATTTGCGTTACGTATATAATTGAAACTACACGTGGATCTTTTGAATTTGATAGATTATCGTCTCCAAATAATACAAAGCCGTATATATGTCGTTTATTAGATAATGGCATGTATACTAATTAAATATTCATCCCACATGTTGACTTTAAATTCATTCTATCGCGAGCGATTATTAAGTAATCGACCTTTCGCGTCTTTTGTTACAAAACTGATCATCTTCTCCCTATTCTCGTATCATTATACGTTTTTAAAAAGGTTGAGACCTTTCTCGGTGAGACTGTATATAGTAAATTGATTTAAAAAAATGTATACCAAGGTTGTCTTTCTTCGGCGTTCTAACCTCGACTTTGTTTTAGCCCCCCCCCCCCATCCCCCCACTCCCTCCTATTTCGATAATTAATCGTGGACATTAGCGGCCTGGGGCTCAATGCTCCGACGCTTCTCTTTATCTACAATTTTGGGTACAGTTCTATATTCGCGGGGTTCTTGTTCAAGAATCGTTCGCGAAATAGTAACAAGCTCGGGCGATATAACACGCAATTTTAAATCTCTTAGACATAAAATAGTTTTTGATAAGCAGACTCGAGCCCCCAAGAGTGTATGTGTTTGCCCGAGAGTGACACGCCCGGAAGGAGAGATGGAGAGAGCTTAGAGGAATGAAAAAGAAGGAGGGGATCCTCGCTGTAGAGCTCTGTATCGCTAGACGCGATGTTCGTAAATAGGGGCCACGGTCATCACACGAAAACGTGGAACGAAATAAACCTATAGTTTCTGTATATTCCACAGAGTCTCGGAACCTCTACATCTAAGTCCCATTTGGGTAAATTCATTACATTTAGTAATAGCTCCGTTACGGTGTATCCAAAAAGCGACTAACCAGTTTTATTAGAGAGACTGGCTGTATTAAACGAACTTAAGTATAAACGCCTTATTTCAGCGAAGTTGTAAATAGCGGACGATTTTTTGGGTTTAAACAAATTAAAAAAATATGTTTATTTAATCGTTGTCTACGAGAATTCTTTGATTTGTTTATAATAATTAACTTGGCCATTTTTGACCGGTGCGACCTCTTCATCGTAGCTGACCCAGTAAAAAGCGAGCCGCGAAAGGTAACAGAGTGGGGATCTTCAAGAAAAGGGGGTGGGTACAGTTATTTTTACAGCTCAGCTGGGTATATCACTTGTCTTTTAAAAACATTTTCTACGGTCAGACCAGTTCTAGACTTTTGGTTTTTCATTTACGTTTTGTTAAAGGGATAGTTTGTAAAATTTTACTTTTTCCACGCATTATTTCGCATTCAAAGCCCCTCTTGCAACTCAAATTTTACAGATGATGAATTCTGTTTTTATTATTAATTGGAAACACGCTATACCGTCTAATCTCTCGCCACATTTCCCAAATGGTTCATTATCTCCGGTTCGACGAGTTCCGATTCTAAACGGAGTTGACTCCTCCCATATACACGCGTATTCGTGACGTTTCAATCCGCCATCTTTCTTTCTCTCTCCCTCTCTGTACAGAGCCTAGGTTAGCAAGCGGGTCTCTTTCTATCTCGCGCCAAAACTATAGTGGAATAGAATCTCACTCGACACACCGAACTAGGAGTATTTGTATCACTATCAAGCGCTTCGATCGAGAGCTCGCCGAGCCGGCGCGTCTCCTGGCGGGAGAAGAAACGATCGTTTATCAAAGGGTGGGTATCGTTTGCCCGGGAAAACCGTCCAGTTTCGTACTGGTATAAGTGAAGCAAACTAAAAAGGAGGGAATTTTTAACAGCTGCTCTGGGAAACATTTTTTCGCGGTGGAAAGGGAGACGAGACTCTGGGAGATTTTTAATTTTTCAATCTCGAGGCTCGGAACTATTTATTTAAAGTAGCGGTTTCCTTCGCCGGAATAAACTTAATAAAGAATATGACTCGGATTTACGAGCGCCTTTCCGCGCGGCGGAAATGATTAGTCTCCAGTATAAACTCCTTATACCCGTGTCGAAACTTAAAAGTTAATTTATAACCTAAATTATATCGTAGCAATATACAATATATATAGATTTAAAAACTAAGTTCCGTCTTTATCGAATAAACACTTCAGACAAAATATGTATTCAAACTTACCTTAAATTTTTGGCGACTACTTTTTCAATATCCTTCCACCTTAGACTCCTACGTACTGATTAGAGTCAGGTTGTCACGAATTTTAGTTACGAGTTTCTGAAATATCGATAATAAAGAGTCAATATATTTATTTTTGGTTTTAGAAAAAAGATCTGAACAGTTAAAATAAATATTTTAAGAAAATTTAAGAATGTGGCGCTTGGTAAGCTACCTTCCAGGATGAAAGGATTCAATGGCTTTTCTACACTACGCCTGTAAAAGTGTTTCAACACTCGAGCATGCACGCGCGAGGAAAAGCTGCCTACTAGGAGGAGGTGGGCAGCTACAATAATAGCTAATAAAATATTTGCAAAAATCTAAAATGGGTTTAATTAACGCGAGAATGAGGAGTAAAATTGACGTAATTTTTAAATTCTGATATCTGACGTAGTTTATTTCTGGAATGTAATTAACGTACGAAAGATAGGACTGGATTAGGTACTTTTACGAAAAAGACGCCGCGAAAGCGAACTTATTAATGGTGCCAGGAAGCCCTATTGAAGGCTCTACAATAGCGAAATCACGCGACCATAGTGATGACGTAGTATTCCGGAGAAATTTTTATTTTACAAATTTCTAAAAATGTGATTATAAATTATGTATTTTTACTGTCACGGTAATGCTTTTCTATGACATATGTATATGTATTTCGAATCGTTTTTCAACGATCTTTACATTATTATTATTATTATTTTATTGTCAGCTGAGGATTACAACGTGTATCAAGCCCACCTACTAAGCATTGCTTGTTTTAGGTGGGCTACATGTTATTTAACAAATTAATAACTAACAATTTTAGTATAAATACTGTTTTACAAGTTTAGTATGAAAACTACCAACAAAGGATATTCAAAAGGCAATCACGTTATATAATCAGTATATCATCAAATAAACTTACAATAAATAACAGTGTCGGATTATAAAAACTATACTAAACACCGCATACTTTCTTCGATATTTAAGGACAGAATTCTTGACTTAACTATATCTCTAAACAGTCTGGTCGAGTTTATACGCAAAGAATTTGGTTGCAAAATGTTAAAGATTTTTGGGCCCATATAATGAATATATCGTTTACCGATTTCTTTCGACACACGAGGTACTTTTAAATCACCTCGCACTGCTAATCTGGTATTTCGGGGGTAAACAGGAAATACAATAGGATTAGAAATAAGATGGTACTCAATCTCATTTTGGAGCTCGTGAAATATACGTGACAGTCTCACTTTAACTCGAAAATTAATAAAATTCCCAATTTTATTTATTTTCACAATTCAGAGACGTAACCTAAATGTTTTACTGCGTAAATATGTCTTATCTTTAGTAGTTTCTCCTCTTTATCCACTGTTTAATTTACTTTCAGTTCGAATAAAATTGAACAAATTTCCCGTAATACAAATTGATCGTAAAGTTCCGATCGAAACGGGTGGAGAAGAGAGAGGGAATGCTAATGGTTCTTTTTTCTACGAGGGGTGTAAAAGATACCCCACCCTGATTTTATTCTTCTTTTGACTATACTATTTTGGCCCACGAAATCGCCAAGGAGATTCAGTGACGTCAATGGAATGTTTTCCTTCTACATCGTAGCTCTCTTTTTCCTTCTTAGTATAGGTCAAAGTTTTTAAAATCATCTACGATTTAAATCTTTAACGTAGCCAGACGGGGATATAAAATATTTTAATATAGCGATCTAAAGGCCTAGTATATCCAAAGAAACTCATTTGGAAGAAAAATTTTGTTTTAGGCCCGTTGCAAAAAAGTTTTTTTTTTCTTAAAGGGATAATGCAACCTAAAAACAAGTAGTTTTTTAAAGATTCCTTATTGTTTAAAAAGGCCTAGTGCAACAGTAAAGAAATGCATTAAAAATCAAACATTAAATTTAACACGTACCCGGTAAATAATCTTAGCTGGATTCATGGAGTCGAACTTGCCATATAAGGACCAATGACATTGATCGATGGCTCTTATATGGGGAATGCCGGATCTCCATGATCAATTTCATTGGTCGCTAGTTCTTATACGGGGAATTCAGGATATCTCCATGAATCCAGCTAAGCCTATTTTTCGGGAAAGTTTTAAATTTTATAGTCTGCCGTAATTTATGTACGGTCTCTAAGTTCTTTAATTTAATATAATTATTTTTAAATTGTATACTTTTTACGCGTAAAGGTATACCTCGCGTTTGATGTCGTTATATACCCAAAATATTTGATCGTCTATAATTTATAGACAAAGTAGTTTGACGGGAGACAGGCTTCGTTACCCGTAAGGGTGTTAATTGTTTCTAGAACTCATTCGATATCGAGAAGATAGTATCTAGATGTTAAGGAGAAAAGACATAAGGTTCGCCGGGTGGCTATCACCGCTACTTCGTTTTCCATCCAACATAACCTTATCTTCTTCGTATTGAATAAACTACACAGCGAATAATAATACGAGCCGCGGCCTTTGGAAAAAAAAATACAGTTTTCGTCGATAATAACGAGGAGAACAAAATAGGCTTAAAGATTAGCGAGCTCGTACTTGTAAGAGAGGCTTTAGTTTCACCCCCCGTATATATATCCAGCCCTAATTATACGTTCAATGCTATTTAGTTTCCGCTATTCGCGTTTTTGGTATCAGCGATCGCCCCCCCCCCCCCAACTACCGCCATAGCTAGTACAATATGTGGTATATATATATACTAAAGGTAATAAGAGTAGAAAATTCGCTAATCACGTACAATGCCCTTAAAAAGAGAAAGAAATAACGAATACAAAATTGACAAATATTGAATTACTTAAAGGGATAATGCAGACAATTGTAGAACGTGGTATTGTTTTAATAATTTCATACGTCAGCTGTGTTGAGGTTCCTAAAGGGTATGTAGCCATAAGCGCAGTTGCCAAAAGAGCAGTTCCCATTTGCGCACTCCCATAAGAGCGGTTTCTCAAAAGAGCAGTTCCCATTTGCGCACTCCTATAAGAGCGGTTTCTCAAAAGCGCAGTTTTGCCAAAGCGCAGTTTTGCCAAAGCGCAGTTTTGCCAAAGCGCAGTTTTGCCAAAGCGTAGTTTTGCCAAAGCGCAGTTTTGCCAAAGCGCAGTTTTGCCAAAGCGCAGTTTTGCCAAAGCGCAGTTTTGCCAAAGAGCAGTTTTGCCAAAGAGCAGTTTTGCCAAAGAGCAGTTTTGCCAAAGAGCAGTTTTGCCAAAGAGCAGTTTTGCCAAAGAGCAGTTTTGCCAAAAGCGCGATTCCCAAAAGAGCAGTTCTCATTTGCGCACTTCCAAAAGGGTGTTTTCGTATAAACGCATTTTCTTATAATTGCGGTTTCAGTTTTTGGACGTCGAATGATGAAATTTACAAAAATATTTTAGGTAAGGTTAAATAGCATAGGTAAGGTTAGGTTAGTTTAGGTAAGGTTTGGTTATTTAATCTGTCATTCGAGATTTTGATTTTCGATATTATGTACCAAACTCTTTTAAAAAGAGATTTAAAATTAACTTAAAATTAACAATGAAAGATTTTGTCTTATGTTCAAGATATTAGGTGCAAGTATACGAATATTTAATAATACGCGGTTTTAAAAATACATTCACGTAACGATAACCATTTCTTCCTTTTATTTATAAAATGTTTCCAAAGATATAACTAACTCGGAGTCGAATTTTTGAAAATTAATCGTTAATAATAACTCGAGGTATTGTTTCAAAAACTGGGTTGTCGACTTCCCTTTTTAAGACTGGTTCGTGTACAGTTCGTAAGATAATGGCAGAAAACAGTGATCAACAGCCAATAAAAAGGAAGGGATCGTTATTCGTTTTAAAGGTAGTCGCTGCATGCTACCGATTCTGTATGGAAAACATCGCGTATACGTCGGTAATAGAATAAGCGCGTACCGAAATAAGATTCCCTTTAAATCCCAGCTATTCTCGTTTCTTAGAGATAAGGCGCCGCCTAGCTACAAATAACTACGGAAAACTCGACCTGATTTCGACTGGCGACTTCAACCATCGCCCTTCACCTCCCTTCCTTCGGGTGGGGCTTGGAATATAGCTTAAATCTAGCGGGTTTCTTCTATAAACGAGCGGTTCGGTCTAGTCCCGCAGTCCGATCTAGGCTAGGCTCCATTCGGGGGGCATTGATCGATCTTTCGGGAGGTTTTTGTCCCTCAGAGCGAACGAAAACCCGGCTTTCGACGTCAGAAACAAAAGGGCTAAAGTGGGACACCCGCTCGGATCGACGAACAACTTTAGACTGTTAAACATAAGTTAGCCGTTCCTAATCGTTTCGTACACGATAAGCCGAGTCGACAAAAGAGAACTTTGTATTCGTTTAAAAGTTGGTTTCAAAGCGATTTGAGAAATACCAAAATCTTAGGCGGATTAAGACGTATATGTTAAACCGGATTACGATGAAAGTAGTATAGAGTTTGAGAAAATGTAGTTGAACGAAGAACGCGTACGTGAATCTTCTACACTTCATCGGTTACGTGGCCGTATTAAAAGGTAGCTACGTGTCAGTAGCGCCGCCTTTATGAAAATTTCAAGAGGGTCTCGTAATTTCTTAAAAATTCGTAAAGGAATCGTAATTATATGGGGTCGTGTAATTATTGTCTAAAATCTACTTAAACAAAACACTACCCAGTATGATATTTAAAGTCAGTTTATCGACTACCACGTTGGAGCGTTACACCCTGTTTCAAAAGTCCGTTCAACTTGTTCGTAATTACACTCTCGTTCGCGAAACTATTTTCGATATAAATCCACCTTAGTTCGCCCTGGTTTGACGTTAGACTGGGGAAATATATAGTCTAGGAAAAGCCAGTGGTTAAGTAAAGAGCTCGTGAAAAGGAATATTAAATCTATTTCTACTCAAATTCCTTTCGTTTAAAGGGAGGGTGAACTGAAAGAAACATTCAAATAATAAATTTATTTTGTTCTACTACTAAACGTTCGTGAAATGTCTCCGAATTGAGTAAAAAATCCGAAATTAATTTTTCGGATTTTTATTAAAAGACATCCGACCAATTAAAAGAAGTCCTATCTTTTACTGAATAAAATTGACACGCGTGGAGCGTGCCACATCACGTGTTGCGTGGATTTTATAAAGCCAAATGTGGGTCGTATTTTTATTGGTCGGAGGTCTAACTCAAACGTGTAATACTTAAACTATGGGGATTCAATAAAAAACATTTGGTTTTCATTTTCTCCGTCCCTTAAAAGATAATATTGGAACTACGTAGCTTTCTTTTAACAAATCACTCAAAAGCCAGTGCTAAAATCGGAAAACAAAGGAAGGGTGGCAAAGGAAGGGTGGCAAACGTTTAAAGGCGTAGAATTACTTCTGCCTATCACCCTTGAAACAAACTCACCCTCCATGCTTTCTCTTGCCTCGCTACCAAATAGGAAGCTCTGAAGGTGAGCCCACTTCCAGTGAAACATGCAGGTGACAGGCAGAAGAAATCCTAAGCCTTTAAACAATACGGGAGACTCGAGAAAACTAGCGGTTACATTCCCTTTAACTTCGATACCATTTCTTGATCGTTAAATTGGTTCTCGACAAATCAACACTCTATTTTCAAAATTCAAACTGAGTTTTTGAGCTGTTTGTGAAAATATTGATTAGAATCCATTCCTTAATAGAAAATGGAATCTAGAAATCTAGGCGCGTTAGTTGATTGGTCAGGGTTTATTTAAGCACGGTTTTAAATTTCTACTCGGATCCTAACTAAGCCTAATTTTAAGGAAGGTTAAAAAAAAATCTAGACAAGTTTTCCGATATACGCTTACAATTTTGTTTTGATCCGACTTCAACCTCCCTTTAAAGGGTCACGGGCCTATTTTCGGGGTAAGCAAACCTTCAAGCTTTGAAAACATCGCTTCAAATAATACTGAAAGCTCCAACATAAGTTGACATCGCCTATAAACCTACGCTAGACATTATCTCTATTGATTCGTTTACGTAAGTAGGAATTAAAGAGTATAGCTTGTCGCGCGCTGCCAAATCGAATGAAAACTGACTATATTCTCTACTCGCGTTCAAGAGTAGATGGGACTGACTTCTTCCCTTTCTATTAAATTTAACATAGCGTAACAGTCCGCCTCGCCTTTCGCGTTACGTAAACTCTTCTTGAACAGAAATATACTAACCGTTGAAAAAAGCGAAGGGAGTTGATATATCCGAAAAGTACAATGGTACTAAACGTCGTCCGCTAGACGGAACGGAGCCTCGTCTAAAATTGGCCGCCGAGTCAAAAACAGAAAAATATATAAAAAAAGTAGAAACGGGCGCCCCGCCTATAGCTTGAACTATATACTGCATAAACGGAAAAATGGGAGAGACGTTAAAGTTTGCTCGCCACACCGCTACATTTCAGTTAAAACCACTATTACCTCCCTTTTCAAGCTATAGCTACCCCTTTTAGTTTTTTCCTTCATTGGAAAATATATAGTACATCGCGTTTCTACGCGCAGTCTACCAGGGTGTGGATAAATATAAAGCGAATAATATACGGCGCAGGGAACAATATTATTTTACACAGAACTTGAAGTACACGTACGCGTTGTACGTGCAAGATCGGATTGAAGCTTAGTTTAAACTACAATTTTTAAAAATTGATAAACAGTAATAAGTTGTAACTCGTTCATATTTGAAAACAAAATACGCTCTAGAGTTTTTTTTTTTATTTTTCCTGGCTCACACGTAGCACGCAAGCGCATTCGCTGATAAGTTGGTTCGCCCAGTTCCTCTATAGCCAAGCTTTAGTATTTTTTCAATAAAATACGAATATTTATCTCTTATTTTTGGAAGTAATTATTTTATCCTGTGTAAAAAAACAGTAATTTCTAATTAAGTAACTCAAACAGTAAATTTTCCATAATTTAAGATATTATTGATTTATCATTAGGGACGCGTTTTTGTCATTAGAATATCAATAAAGCCGAATCTATCCGGTTATCCGCGGCCGAAAAACAAGGAAATTAATCATCCTTTAATTCCGAAAGCGATAAAAATATTTGGAGGAAAAACGCGAATGTCCCGCGAGAAAACGAGAGCCATGACCGAGCCGGTAAACAATAAAACAAGAATCATAATCTCTTATATAACAGGGACAGAGAATTTCTCGAGCCTTGTACCGGGAAAGATTAAGGCGCCTTCACAAACAATATTCATATACGCGTTCGCCCTCTGGTAAAGCCGGGTGGGTCGTGGCCCTACGATTCCGTCGATGGGACTGCGAAGCCACCTTTCAAGCCCATAGGGAATGAGAAGAAGCTAAGAAGAAATACGCGAACCTCGGCCATGTTGGCCACTATTTCTTCGGATCCTTTTTCTTAATCTTCTCCCGTTCAAGTCTAAAGAATCATTATAGATGCCGGAGTCACTGGCGCTAGCTAGTCTGGGATTCAAGTTGTACGCGCCTTCCTCAGTCCTCTATTTCGCGAAATCAGCCTCAATTGACAAAGAGTGGCGGCGTAACGTTACTTAGAAGAGTCGTTACCTTCGCAATTGTTCACTCGGAAACTGTAGTCAAGGTACCGTTAATCCTACGCCATAATTCCTCCAAGATAGCTTTATTCGAGTGAGGGCAACTCGAAAAGGAATTGACCTTAGTAATGAAAACTGATTTTTGTATCTAGCGCGTATAAAATAGGCCTTTTTATAAAATAACCTTGAAACAGGATAAAACAGCCGTTAAAAAGCACCCGTTTGTATTGAAGATGTTGCCTTTTTCCAAGGTTGGTTTAAAGTATAGGATTTTCTGTACATCTGTCGACCTTGAAACTAACAAAAAGAACTTAAATAGAACCCGTTTCTATGGAAGATGTTGCCTTTTTTCAAGGTTGGGACGAAGTCAGAATTTATGTTATCGTCTATTGTATAGCAGTTCCACTACGTATACAACGAAATGTTGTACATAGTTCATTAGTGTACTTATATTTAATATAAAATGGACGAAAATGATGGCTATTTTGAGACCTGTTATAGACTAAAATAAGCTTAGGGGTCAACAACATCCTCCGATGAATACGCGACTAACTACCGTGGTCCGCGTACCATCTTGTTCATTTTTAGGTTAGATTTCGGAAGGACTTTGGTACTCCAAAGCGGAGAACATAGAGATTTAGAGGTATCTACTCGAGCATCGGATCGATATTGAATTTCCCCTTTTTACAGTAATAATCTCTATAATTTAGGAATATATGATACGTTCATGCAAAATTTACTTAATATACAATCGCGAAGTATTGCCAAATAAATTATTGTAGAAATAAATTAAAGGAAAGGGTAAGGATAAAAATAATTTCACCTTTCAAGAAAGACCACTAGATATGTTTTTATTATTACGAAAACCTTTTAACAATTTATTCGTATTTTAGTAAAATCATTGTTTGGCAATCTATTGTTTGTCTGTTTTACGTCACGGGAACATCTCCTTCCAATTGGTTCCTCGTATAATGGCAAAGATGGTAATATTATCGATCATTTTCATAAATTAAAAAAGGTCCGAGCGCCATCTAGTTAAGTTAGGTGTTAGGACGTGGGGTGGCCAATCGCATTTTGTCCATAACGTGACGTCTCCCTCGAACTTGAGATAACACACTCTTCAATAATCAAAACACTCTTCAATAATCAACCAGTTTTTCTTTAACCTTTTACCAAAACTTTGGAAAAATGAACTGTTTTCTATCTTTGAAGACGTGGTCTTTCTTAAAAGATAAAATAGTTTTTACGGTGAACCTATCCTTTAAGATATATTTAAGTATAAACCCATAATGGGAGCTTTGGGTTTCGTCAAAATAATCTTCCTTTCTACAATCACCTTACTGCCCTTCATTTACGAAATTTAAGCCGCAAATAGGTTACACCATTTTAAAGGTTTGTTTTCACGAACCTATCGCGTCTTTCCCGCACCTTAGTAAGTTAACAAAAAAGTTTATCCGCCACCTTCTATCTGATAAGAGACGAAATTTGTACAACCTTAGCTAAAATCCCTCGAGTAAATTGTCTAGAGACGAAACATCTTCGCTTCTTGGTCAATATTTTCTCTTTCCTTTCGGGTTCTCTTAGTCAAGACGATAATCCGCCACTAAGCCCATATATATCTACACTTTTAGTCCCATATATTTAGCCTCTCTAACTAGAAATTTAGAACAACTGCGGGCTACCAACAAAAAAACATAGGTGCAACAATATATAGATCTTAGTGTAGGGGGGCAAACGTATCATAAACAAAGAACCAATAGAAAGGTAACATAGGGAAATGGAACCATAATGGTTTTCTTATTTCGAAGATCATCCGCTCCTATTCGAAACGTCTCAAAATCTGTCTATTTCGCCTTAGGATGGTTTCAAATATCTTTGGGCACCATTTCCGGCACTCTATAGTGAACGATTTTTTAAAACATTTCGAAATTATATGAAAATGCAAAAGGAGCAGTTAAGCCTTGGCCAATTCGCTCTTCTAATTTTCTAAAATTAGGCGCTACAAAGCTAATTTATTGAAAACTGATTGGTAGTAGATGCTCCACAAATTGAAGAAATTGCGCGCAAAGTTTTCTACAGATCAAACGCAGTGAAACAAACAGTGTACATACGAAGTCGGAAATTTTATTTTGAAATTTTACACGCGAAACTTTATCTTATCAAGCAAAAATGGTTAGCATCAAAACCGAAGGTAGCGCGGAAGGCAGACTTAGCCTTTGAGACGCGTGGACTTATGTTTGATGTCCGTATCAACTAATCATATTTCTTGATTGTAGGAACCCCAAAAATTTGGTTAGTGCATATTGCGCTTCATTGCATTCAGACTCCCTTTATTTTATCACGTATAATTATACGTGATAAAATAAAAAAAAAAAAAAAAAAAATAAAAAAATAATGAACCTATATATTTTTAAGTCTTCAAGAATTTGACGGCTTAGGAGTAAGTTATTCGTAACAACGCCGAGATTTACTTTTTGAAACCTTCAACCCGCAGGACCGGGGGGGGGGGGGGGGGGCGAATAAAGAGAAAAAAATTACGCGAGTGATTCTTAATTAGGAATAAAAAGTAATACATTATAAACACGGTGGACAACTCCCACGAATAGATTTTATAGAAAAATAGCGCAATTAAGGGAAATACGTCGCTCGCATACAAAAACTTCTAATTATATTCCGCGCCGAATTATTTTACCGGTTAAAACGTCGGAAAATATTTTTTCACTCGGTTTTTCTTAAAGGCAAAGTCTCGTCCATTTTAATCACGGACTTTAACAATGTTACTTTAATTTAAAGGTTTGTTTCATCGTTCGCTTCGTGACGAAGTAAATTGGAACCGTTTCAACACCGCTACCGTAGCCGCGTGGCACTCCCCTTATTGGGGTTAACCAATAAGATACCCGTCTTATTTTTAACAGTGGAAGAAAAAGGGTAGGAATGGAAGGAAGTCTAAAAAATCTAATAAACGTAATGATTTCATGTCTTCTTCCTACATAGTACCAAAAGTCTATCTAAGTAAACAACACCCAGTAGCTTATTACAGTCGGCAAAGGGCCGGGTAAATGTACTAGCCTCCCCCCCCCCCCATCGCTTAAAACTAGCCAAAAAAGTCATCAAACCTGTTTGCCTCGAGTGATTTGGACCATGGGCCAAGAAACGATAAATCCAGGACATGACTCTAGCGTCTACTAAAAGAAACAGGCTACGTCATCACCGTACCGTGATGACGCGTTTTTGGGGTCAAGTTTGTACAGTCAAAGCTATGGCGTTTTGGGAGCAAAGTGACGTCATATGACGTCACACGCTGTACGAAGGATGTTTGTTTGGCCGACCGAGAATTTTATTCCCTCAAACAGGGAAGAGTCATGTCCTGGATTTATCGTTTCTTGGCCCATGTTTGGACTCTTCCTCGATATTTTGAGTAGAGACAGAGAGGGACAGAATTTAAGCGGGCTGCGCTTAGTTATGTCGTCTTCCCTCCAACTCCGAAATTTCTCCGCAGAGTGGCGCTTCCGATTTCACTATTTACACGGCGACCGCGGTCGCTAGGGCGTCTTGAATCAGAAGCTGCCGGTACAAATTACCCGAACCTTCGCTGTTAGTATTAGGTTACGGGGCGTTGTTTACTTCTATAGAATAAAGTGATAGGCTTTTGATAGTACTTAAATATAAACTACACTCGAATCACATTTTCCCCGAGACTCGTTCTTTATGGAAAAAACGTCTATACTGTTCATAGCCTCCGGCCGTTCCTCCGCGAAATAGCATCCGGTACGCGCGATATAAGAACACGGGTATGATATTATATATTTTTTTTGGTGGGCCACCCTTCCTCCAAAAGCTTTCTACGCGCGGGGTAACGGTTCGAATGCACGCGAGTCTTAGGAACCCGTTTTACATAACATTATTCCTTTTTAGGCACAGAGAAAGAGTATAGATTTTTTTTTCCATCTTTCCCTTCGCACTCTATCGCAGCCCCTAGGCGAATATATTCAAGGCATTTTTGCAAAGGTATACGCGAAGATTCTTAAAGCGAGACTGTCACTATAAGTAATATTTTTAGGTTTTTTTTTTCATACAATTAAAAACTAATTTTAAAATTTTTTTCACTTTTTAGAAATCTTAAATTTACTGTCGTTTTCGTAATTTTAAGTCTTTCTTTTTGTTCCCTCATTAAAAATAACCTAAAAAAGTCAAGGTTTTTTTAAACCGAATAAAAGACTTAATGACTATGCCTTGGGAATTTTTAGCCTAAATTCGATCCTTAATTGTAGAGAAATTAATATTACCATTAATGCTCGTTCGCGAGCGAGCGAGCGAAAATGCTTCGCTCGTGCCTAGAGCTTTAAAATTTTGAATATTAGTTTTTAATTGTACCAAAAAAAAAAAAAAAAAAAAAAAAAAAAAACTAAACTAAAAATATTACGCGTAGATCACCTACGAAATTTTATTGTGAAAGATATGCTTTAAATGGTGGCGAGTCCAATTTAAAATTACGTTTTTGGATATAACACCGAATTCTACTGGAATATTCAAACGAATCAAACTTTAATCATCGTTAAAAATTCGTAGCTTCGTTATTCGTTGCTCGATTCACAATTGTATATCATTTTAAATTCCTCGAAAAATCAACGAGTTTTATCTTAAATATTTTGGTGAACTAAAAACGTGAATTTTAATGAAAGTTTTCCTTTATAAAACTTATTTTTCCATTTCATTCTCACTTTAAGAGAAAAATTCCTCACTTATACTTATTTTTATATATATATAACGTAAGAAAGATCATTTCAATCTGAGAATTCTAAGGGGGTTAAAGGTTAAGGCCGTTGCTCGAATGAAATGGGATTCGAAATATATTGTTGAACTTTACGCCAAGGGTACTCTACGAACGGGATAGAAACCATACAGAACTATAAAAATTATTTTCGTGAAGGCGCGTACGTACACGGTTGTACATTCTGCAGTATAGCTTACAATCGAGGAAGGTTTTTTTTCCCTCCTTCCAGAGAAGGGGGTTTATATCCTAACCTTTTTCCCACATGTAGGTCGCGCCCAGCCTAAGAATCATCGAGAATACGTGAGAGGCTTACAAAAATGTTAAATATTTTTGCAGCCACCTCTTATACGTATACCCTAGTATTTCTACCCCTAGCAGCGTTTCTACCCTCGCCAAACGCGATGTCGAGGTATTAAACGATACGCCGACTTAAAATTCGCTAGATAAGGCCTATCAAAATTACGGGCTTAGAACGCGACTGAACGTTGGAAAAAGCGACAAACCGTGGAGTGGTACGAGCTATAGCTTTGAAACGGCTGAAGCATGGTAGGGATGAAAAGGATTGGTTAAAAAAAAAATTACTCTGACCCGTAATTAAAGTAAGTTAGTGCGCGAAACTATAATAAAGAAATCTATAAGCCTATAACGACGGATGTCTGCTGCGGGGAGGGAGGGATACTTATAGATAGTATACGGATCGGGGTCAAACTAGGAACGACTCGGTTCGCCTCGTATGGGAGGAGAAATCGAGGTCGGAAAGCTCTTCGACGTGGTTCCGAGCTCTCGTATCTGTACAACATAAATGTATATTATATAAAGGCAGAAGAACATAACTCTAGAAGGCAGACACCGCGTAAATTAAACGTAAAGTTTAATGTCCACTACGACGCGTTTTTCTTTACGCGCGGAAATTCTCCGCGCGCTTTCAAAGTCGAGAGGGTTTGACGAGATTACTCAGTTTTAAATTTAGAAACGAAATAAATAAAAAAAGAGCTTCTTTTTCCTTTTCTTCCTCCCTTTAAGATGGATGCGCGCGTAGCGGCTGCCAGCGGCACACGGAGCAATAATTACTCAAGATTTTGATACTAGAACCACAATGATTAACAGTGTAGACACCTAGATATCCCGTACCTAGTTATTACTCCATATTTCGTTTAAATGGAGTATGAGCCGCAAAACGAAAAATCGTCTTAATTTCAAACGTAACTCGCACTGATTTCTTACAAATCTTTTTATGATCTAGTGCCAGGGTTATAAAGCCATTTACTACCCTGCACCTTCAAACAGAGCTTTATACTCCCTTTAACTCTGTTTCTGTTCGACGCGATTATCAATACGACTTTAAATACGTACTCCATATAGGAGAAAACGCGACGTTTCATTGTCGTATCGATCGTTTCAATCGTGTCGGGTACCCAAGAAGGGTAAACAAGCTAGAAAATCGAAAGAATAGAGGAAATGTAAAAGAAAGGGGGTGGTTTCGCTATGCGGAACCTTTTACGTTTATAGGAAAAAGGTGTCGTTACTACGGTTCAACGCTTAGAAACTCGCCACTTTCCATTCCAGGGATCAATAAATTCGAAATATTATCGATATATAGTAAACAAAATACACTATAGCCTTCTGTCGCGAAACTAGGATTTTTTCCTCACGAAATTTAATAACATTCGCGTTAAATTAATTTTTCAGGTAGAATAACGTACAAAATTTACACGTCACGTGACTGATTTCCCGCGTACACTATCTAACATTCGCTCCTGGTGTGGTCAGGAATGACTGCTCGCTTTGACAAAAAAATCTTGATTTAAAACGCTCGTTAAAGGGAGAATCAAAATTAATAACAAGTGAATTTTTATCGAATCGTTATCGTTTAAATAGGCCTAATTCACCGATAAAAAGTTTGCGAAACAAATATTAAACTAGAAATAAATTTAAAACTTGCCATCAAAATAGGCTTAGCGGGATTCGTGGAGATCAGCTAAATGGCCTCCATGTAAGGTCTAGCGACCAATGAGCGAAGACCCGTCGTTCGCACGAGATCTCCACGAAACTTACAATCGCGTTCGATTGGTCGTTAGACTTTATACGCGAGGAAATCAGAATCTTCACGAATCTCGCTAAGCCGTTTTCCGGATAAGTTTTAAATTTATTTCTAGTTTAATATTTGTTCGTAAATTTTTTCACTAACGGATTAGGCCTATTTAAACAATAGCGAATCGACAAAAAAAGACTTGTTGTTAGGATGAATTCTCCCTTTAAGAAAATCTACGATTTAAAGGAGAAAAAATGCGGCGCTCCAAAAACCTTTGACGCGATGTATTTTGAAATTTACCAGGAACAATCGGAGAACCCAAAATAAAAATGACATTAGCCTCGTACAATGCCGAATTAACTTTAATCAAATCTTACTGACAAAATGCGGGTAGGACTAATTAATGGTTTAAAAACGTATAGCCACCCGTAAGACCTTCGTTTCTTTTTAATTTCCGTGATGAGAGACGTTTTGGGAGAGGATGGTGGGTGTCTTTATTCGGTAGGAGAAGGTCAGGGATACTAAAAATCGCCTTTATATAGCACCATATCGCTTACGACGACTTTCGCTATAATCTGTCCGCCCAAATTTTTTCAAAATCCTTCCCCCTCTTTCGCCAGTCGCTTCTAAGCTTTAATGAAACGGGCAAAGATACTTATGAAGGAGAGGAAAGAAGCGTGGGAGCGGGGTGTGAAGAGAAATCTAGCTACGCCATTGGTGTCATAAGCAAAAGTGACACCAAGACACGTTATACGACCCTTCCTCTTCTCGAGATAGAAGTAAAACTATAGAGGTGCCTCCAAGTGTCTTAGCCGCCGTGGAATAAAAATATGTATCAAGAACAAGATGATTAAACCCGAAAGATGGTCCTATACTACGCGCAAATATTAAAGCGTTTATGTTGAGATATCATTGATGGGAACAAAATAGTAGTTAATTTCTAAATAATGGGTTTCGAATAAGTAAAATTTGAATAACTTGAAATTACGATACTAAAACCTTAGGTCTTAACCCAAATAATCGAACTAAGAAAAGGCCTGTTTCGTGAAAATTGTCTCTACTTACGCACGACGTAAGCTACAACCGCGACGCTAAGCGCATCAGTAAGAGACATTATTGAAGCGAAGCGTAAAGAAAGGGAAAAAATTCATATATTATCCGTATATGGCGCCGCAAAGCGGAGGAGTGAAGAAGTTAAAAGATCGGGCCGAGTATGACGTCGCGTATGCCTAGATATGGCTCGGCGCGGCCCTATCTGAGGGAAAGGGAACAAAATAATCAATGAAAAAGTTGTAGCGTAAAGAAAGCTCGAGCTTCGCTTCTCGCCCCTCTTTCTAAGTGATATGGCTAAGCCTAAAAGGTCATACGAGAGTTCAATCATAGAAGAAAGGCTCCGAACTGTGTACTATAAAGGTATTATGTAATATACAGCGAATATAAGAATGAAGGAAATGATTTAACGAGCGAGTTATTCGATTAAAATCTTAATAATTGCCGTCTTAAGAGATACTTCGTACTTCTGCCGTTTTCCATTGGGACGAGGTTATTACGTCATTAAAAAATTATTGTTACAAAACCTCGACATCCGTGACTGCAAAAATATTTTCCCAATGGAAAACGACATTTAATAGCACCAACAGAGGTCCCAGGGTATACGTTAACCAAAAGAAACTGTAGGTTGGTTTCGTCCTGAACACGAAAGTACGGCAGTTAAAACACTTTTACAGGCGTTCAATAGAAAATAGCCGGAGCCAAAAACGCCTAAATATTGGTTTCGTCCGCGGCACTAAAGAGATTTTACGGTCTTAAAGTGAGAATGAAAGGCCGAAACAACCTATTTTTAATCGATTAAGAATGCTAAAATAATGAGAAAAACAATAATATAACTCAAAAATTTTTCGTTATTTTATAATCAATTTCCAAAGTTCCGATGCTAAGCCTAGTTTGCCTAGCTCGGTGAACTAGGCTAGCACGACCTGTATTTTTTTTAATATTCGCGGCTGTTCTTGTCGCCAATCACGAGCGAGCACGCGTATTTTTAAAATACGCGTACTCGCTCGTGATTGGCGACTAGATCCATAGCCTCCTCGATCACGCGCTTCGGCTGCGCTCGCGCTATAGAAGCCCCGGCAATCGGCCGAAAATCGCGAATAAATGAATTCTCGAGATTTACAAAACTCCCCCAAACTGATGCACGTCTCAAAGGGGGGAAACTGACCATATTTGAAGGGTTTTGCCCTTTTCAGGTCTTTAATGATTTTTAAAAGCCACAATTAAAATATATGTTTTGCAAATTAGTTTATTATATCTCCCTAACCAGGTTTCATAATTTTAGGGTGATTAGTTTTTAAGTAAAAAATTAAATATCAACGTAAGATTGTAGCGTGTGCAAAGCTTTACCGCGTGCTTCAATCATTAACTCGGGTAAGTTTTGAAATTTTGGGAGAGAAGTTTTCCTGCCATTTTCCAAATGCCATACATAGGTATTTAACTATAATGATAATAGATTAGTGTTAATCTACTCTCATTATAGTTAAATAACTATGTATGGCGTTTTGAAAACGGCAAAAAAACTTCTCTCCCAAAATTTCACAACTTACACGCTACCACCTTACATTGATAATTAATTTTTAATTTAAATTTATCACCCTAAAATTACGAAATCTGGTTAGGGAAATATTTAGCCTTACAACCCTAGATTAGATTAAATAACTAGGTTTGGAAAAAATGTTGTTCGGGGCAATCTTATATTGGTATAGTTTTATAAATATATTTTTTACATATTGATACTACTACTATTATCATAGGTTTAGATGGTGGTGAATGTTTTAAATTTAAAGAGAATCTCAAATTATTTGGGGACTCTCATTCCACAATGCTATTGTTTACGAAAATATTAAGGGATTTCTTACAAGTTAGTGTACAAGAATGTGATGTACTACTAGGAAATAAATACCCATCATAGAGCTCTCAAAATTTTTAGACAACTGTATCCTACGAAAAGACAAGAGAAGACCGCCGTATTTAGATTTTCGCGCCGAAACAGGGAAGAGTGTTTGAAAACAGAGTTGTCCCGATTAGACGATAACATAAATTCCGACTACGTCTCAACCTTGAAAAAATGTCCCATCTTCAGTATAAACGGGTTCTATTTAACTGCTCTTTTTGTTAGTTTCAAGGCTGGAAAAAGTATAGAAAATCCTATTTGTACCAGCCTTGAAAAAAGGGACCATCTTCAATACAAACGGGTGCTTTTTAACGGTTCTTTTATTCGTTTCCAAAGATTATTTTATAATAAGGCCTATTACCGGCTTCAAAATTTAGTAATTTCTCTCTTATCAATTCTCACAATTGCAACCTTATTAATTTTAACACTTGTTTTTGAGTAAAATAGTATATTGTCATAGAATAAAAATCAAATCAGAGGGTGAAATTAGGATATAAGTTTATAAATAGCATCTACAGCGTGACTGCAGTGCCTGTGTTAATGGATCAAGGCTTTAGATTTAAAAAGAACCCCGCGCAATAGGTGAAAACCGCAAAAAGCTCCGTCAGTAAAGAAAAATAATAGGTTCGCTAGTTTCAACAATTATTAACGCCAAATCTGTAATTCTCAAAGGCTTGGAATTAATTTGTAAATTATCCGTACATATTTAATTAGATGTGGTTAAAAAAATCAGGAAGCTGGAGCGTAAAGAACAACAGCAACTCCCCATAAGAGTCTGGGTCCACGTAATGTTAAAAATTTTCGTCTCTTTTATGATAAATTCGTATTATATTATTAAAATAGGGTAGTTGGGGGATAATTTAAAGCTAAAATTCGAGCTCACAACTGTAAATTTTGGGAATTACAACGAATGGAAGGTTTCTTCCATAATGTAAAGAATAGGAAGAATCTATGACTTCCGTGCCGGATATGAAAGCCTTCCCCCACACGAAAATCTTGAACGGTTATTATTTTAGATTCATAATTATGTTAGGAAAATATTAGGAAAGAATTATTTTGTAACTGCCACGGGTATAGTGCTGGCGGCAAAATGAAATTCGTATATTTTTGGTCTACTATGCCTCGAAATCCTCGAAAACGCCTGTAGAAGTGTTCCACTTGTCAAGCATTCATGCAGTAGGCTTTTGCTAGCTTTACAGGGGCCGTGCAAAGACTATATAGCTTACTTGAATAGTCTTTGGTGTATAAGAAACTCGAAAAATAAATAGAGAAATTATACCAATTAAAAGATACTGGAGTAGTATCTTTAATTTTTATTTCATATTAAACAAAACACACTTGTATAAAACGGACAAATTATTCATTTAACGCTAAGGTTTTCTACGTTTAACGTATGTCTGGTAGTTCAAGCTCAGTGGCATCTTCACACACTACACGCAATTTTGACTGGTACCAACTGCCTCGATCTTCATGGCGACGATAACCAAGATACCAGATTACGCTGCTAACGTGAACACAAGTACCTATCGTCAAACTACCACCTTTGCAATTGCAATACCAGCCTTTAATGGCATTTGCACCTGTCCCGTTCGGTACATAACGAATTAGAGCTTGGTGAACAGCTGAGGTGGAAAATTGACCAGGCACGCGTATACGAATTAAGTCATGTTCAACTTTGGACACTTCGACGCTGAAAGAGCCGGATTTCTCTATAGTCAACGCCACATAAGATTCAGCGCGTTTCGTTTTAAAGTCGCTCATTACCACCTCACGTACATCACTTTCACGAAGTACAGGGAAGTCTTGAAATTCACTATCCTCAATTCGTTGCCATTTAGACGGTTTGCGAAGCAGATTATCGCGCTCAACTACTTCCTTAAGAGGATTTTCTTTCGTAGAGACTGCCAACATTTTCTCGACGGCGTCTTCCCAGGAACCTTTAAGATGTAACTCCGGGTGGTAGGCGTTCAACAGCGCAGCAGCAATTTGAAGAAGTTCCGGAACTAATGGTAACATATGCACAGGTATACGGTTTTGAAAAAAACGATACACCGTCTGCAAATGCCCATTCCTAACTTCAACCGGCCACCTGAGGTACGTTACTTGTCGGGAACGATTAACTTCTTGCGTGTTTACTTGCTTCTCGCCTTTAGACAAGAACGAAGGCATTTGTAAATCCACACCCAGTTCAGTCAGTACGCTGTTGGAGTCTCGAAAACCGCGGTCTGCCAGTACAACGTCACCAACTTGAAAGAAAGACTGGAGTTCTTCTCTCTTTTTGATAGAATGGTTTAAAATGCGCGCGTCGTTATTGCGGCCATTAGCAAAGTAGGGTCTGATTATATCTATTATGTAACCCGTAGTTGTTACCATTAACATTGGCTTGAGGATATGCTGGCCTTTGTGCACACAGAAGGATTTGTGAAGAACGGTATAGTCCTTGGATCTTCCAACCTTGATATAGGTGCCATCTACAATGGTAATAAGACAATTAGGCTTGTTGTTAGCAAAGAGTTTTACTGCTGCTCCAGATTGATGGTTTGTTATCAGATTGTCACGTGATAAGTGTTGCAGGCCAAAATGATGTGGCACGAAATGCTCCGATAAAGCCATAATAACCGCTTTTACCGTGTTTGATACCGATCTTTCAGTTAAATGAAATAAAGTTGATAACACCTTATTGGAGATACCCAATCGTAATTTCACCAATAATACTGCTAGAGCTGTCTTCGACGAACAGCATCTGATGGTACGAATAATGTCCTCAATAGTCGAATGCAACTCTAGGAACTCGTGCAGGGACAATGAAGTTAATACTTTACAGTCTTCATCACTTTGTATGAAATTGTCAAAGCTCGGCGTCCGTAGGTCGTTAACACATTTCCTGAGATCCTGTTATAGTTGCTCAATGTCCGTGGAAGTCATAATGGTTGATCTAGCGGAAACCTGAATTCCAGCAATTATTTCGGTGGGAAGCTCTCCGTTAACGAGATGCGTGGAGCACATTCGGTTGTCCCGATGAATAAATATGGCTCTTTCCACAAATATACTTGTTCTCACTTCGGCTTTTACCCTGGTTCGTGTACTAACACCGCAAATGAAGCAAGTCTTTGGCAGGGGCCGAACACAACTGTGCTTTATGGCAATAGTGTTTGATGACGTACGCTTTCGTGGTAATTGCGACGTTGATGGCTGAGGTATTGGTGACGGTGATGGATTAGATACTGTGGACTTTGTTGGTTCAGGTACTGTGGACGTTGATGGCTCAGGTACTGTTGACGTTGATGGATTAGATACTTGCGTCATTTGTCTTCGTTTTTGTGGTGAAGACGATGACGTTGAAGAGCCATGATCACTACTGAAGGACGATTTGCTAGCATTTAAGAACGTTTGAAACTTTCGTGACAGATCCGAGCACTTTAAACAAATCTTCGTTGTTTTGCTATTAATTACAAGTGGTAATAACCCTTTACTAAAACGAAGAAAACGAGCAAAGCCAGCCTTTACGTGAGTGCCTATACCTCTACTTGTACTATTGGTAACTTTCCGATTGCACGCGTAACATGTATTTGGAGCCATCTCCAAATTCCAAGTGACTCTCACATTGATGTTATTGATAAGGAAAGTTCTTAAGATCATGGTTCAAACCAGATATTACAATTTTTTTAATGTTTATAAAAGCAGGTTTAATTATTTTTCGCCAACCTGGCTGGCAAAAAATATTAAAGACGTAACAACTACGGGTTACATAATAGATATAATCGGACCCTACTTTGCTAATGGCCGCAATAACGACGCGCGCATTTTAAACCATTCTATCAAAAAGAGAGAAGAACTCCAGTCTTTCTTTCAAGTTGGTGACGTTGTACTGGCAGACCGCGGTTTTCGAGACTCCAACAGCGTACTGACTGAACTGGGTGTGGATTTACAAATGCCTTCGTTCTTGTCTAAAGGCGAGAAGCAAGTAAACACGCAAGAAGTTAATCGTTCCCGACAAGTAACGTACCTCAGGTGGCCGGTTGAAGTTAGGAATGGGCATTTGCAGACGGTGTATCGTTTTTTTCAAAACCGTATACCTGTGCATATGTTACCATTAGTTCCGGAACTTCTTCAAATTGCTGCTGCGCTGTTGAACGCCTACCACCCGGAGTTACATCTTAAAGGTTCCTGGGAAGACGCCGTCGAGAAAATGTTGGCAGTCTCTACGAAAGAAAATCCTCTTAAGGAAGTAGTTGAGCGCGATAATCTGCTTCGCAAACCGTCTAAATGGCAACGAATTGAGGATAGTGAATTTCAAGACTTCCCTGTACTTCGTGAAAGTGATGTACGTGAGGTGGTAATGAGCGACTTTAAAACGAAACGCGCTGAATCTTATGTGGCGTTGACTATAGAGAAATCCGGCTCTTTCAGCGTCGAAGTGTCCAAAGTTGAACATGACTTAATTCGTATACGCGTGCCTGGTCAATTTTCCACCTCAGCTGTTCACCAAGCTCTAATTCGTTATGTACCGAACGGGACAGGTGCAAATGCCATTAAAGGCTGGTATTGCAATTGCAAAGGTGGTAGTTTGACGATAGGTACTTGTGTTCACGTTAGCAGCGTAATCTGGTATCTTGGTTATCGTCGCCATGAAGATCGAGGCAGTTGGTACCAGTCAAAATTGCGTGTAGTGTGTGAAGATGCCACTGAGCTTGAACTACCAGACATACGTTAAACGTAGAAAACCTTAGCGTTAAATGAATAATTTGTCCGTTTTATACAAGTGTGTTTTGTTTAATATGAAATAAAAATTAAAGATACTACTCCAGTATCTTCTAATTGGTATAATTTCTCTATTTATTTTTCGAGTTTCTTATACACCAAAGACTATTCAAGTAAGCTATATAGTCTTTGCACGGCCCCTGTAAAGCTAGCAAAAGCCTACTGCATGAATGCTTGACAAGTGGAACACTTCTACAGGCGTTTTCGAGGATTTCGAGGCATAGTAGACCAAAAATATACGAATTTCATTTTGCCGCCAGCACTATACCCGTGGCAGTTACAAAATAATTCTTTCCTAATATTTTCCTAACATAATTATGAATCTAAAATAATAACCGTTCAAGATTTTCGTGTGGGGGAAGGCTTTCATATCCGGCACGGAAGTCATAGATTCTTCCTATTCTTTACATTATGGAAGAAACCTTCCATTCGTTGTAATTCCCAAAATTTACAGTTGTGAGCTCGAATTTTAGCTTTAAATTATCCCCCAACTACCCTATTTTAATAATATAATACGAATTTATCATAAAAGAGACGAAAATTTTTAACATTACGTGGACCCAGACTCTTATGGGGAGTTGCTGTTGTTCTTTAAAACTTTAGACAAGAATTTGTTTCTCCCCTCGACTTTTCCCCCCTACATTTTAGTGCTTTTTCGCGCCGTCTTTTGGGGGAGTTTTAATTTCCCATTTATTCTCTCAAACACATTTTAATTTTTTTCTTTGCCGGGGCTTCTATAGCGCGAGCGCAGCCGAAGCGCGTGATCGAGGAGGCTATGCTAGATCAGACGGGAATATTAAAAAAATACGGCTCGTGCTCGCCTAGTTCGCCGAGCTAGGCAGCCAAGGCTTATCATCTGCAAATTTCGGAACTTTGGAAATTGATTTATAAAATAACGAAATATTTTTGGTGAGTTATATTATTGTTTTTCTCGTTATTTTAGCATTCTTAATCGATTAAAAATAGGTTGTTTTGGCCTTTCATTCTCCCTTCAAACCAATATATTGTCCAATTAAACACTTATATCTTTAAGGATTACTTTTATACAGAAATTAAGATAATATATATCGATCTACCGTTGTTTTCTACGTATTTAAAATACAAACAAGCCACAAACTCCCAAAACTACCTCACTGAAGTCTTAAAGTGGACTTGTAGCAGTAGTATATATTTAGAAAAATATTTCTAGAGATTTAATCGCGTCTTCATGTAGGAAACGTTAATAAAAGTTTGAATTTTAATAATTTTACGTTTGCGTTTAAAGGGAGGGTAAAAGGGATTAACATATTAGATAGAATAGCACGTACGAGTGATTAATTAAACGTTACGGAACCTATCCTATGATTGGCGAAAAAAACTAACATAGTTACGCTTGAAAACTAAAGTTTATTCGAGGAAGTAAACGCCTCAATTACCCGGGAGTGGATGGCAAAATAAAAGAATAATTTATTAATTGTTTCACGCGGTTAAAACGTAATTAATATCCTAAAAGTTAAATTTATCGCCCATGCCAAATTTGAAAAAATAATGCACCCCTTAAAGGAAGAATGCAACCTAACAAAATTTAATTTTTTAACAATTCCTTATCGTTTAAATAGGCCTAATCCAACACTAAAAAAATTGACAAATATAAACTTGAAATCGATTTATATCTTACCCAAAAAAAGGCTTAGATAGATGCATGGAGAATTATTCGCTTAAAAGAGTCAGAGACCAATCGAATGTTACTGGAAGTCTCCCGGAGATCTCGCCTTATCGACGGGCCTTCGCTCATTGGTCTGATCTCAATGAATCCTGCTAAGCCTATTTTTCGGGCACAATGTTTTTTCTAGTTTAATATTTATTTGTATTTTTTTTTTTTTATTCCGTATTTTGCCTATTTATAACAAAACTGGTTGTAATACCCTCTTCAGACGAGGCGTAATTAGCCGTGGTTTAATCGGATTTAACCGAGGTTTACATAGCCTTTTCAGTTCAATAAACCTCGGTTAATTTTGAATAAACCATGGTTAAATCTGATTAAACCGACTAGTTACGCCTGGTCTGAAAAGGATGCATTATCCATTTAAAAACGAGATTAGCGATCGAGTTGGATAGCGCGTGTCAAACTTTCAGGAAAATTCAAAACAAAATGTATCGTATATAAATATACCGGCTCGGGTCTCATGGTCTCCTTTCTTTCGTTGAATTGAATATAACACCAACCAAGCGTTGAATAAGAGCGGAATTCTATTCCCCTTCCTCTTAAGAATAGGTTTCGTTGCGAAATCATCTTTCAAAGATTCAAAGATATTGAAATTTGGGAAACTTATAAAAGGTACCCCTTCCTTGTTGATTGAAATATATAGTGGTAGATGCATTTTTACTCTTTTTTTACGCGTTTCTTGAATTTTTTATTATTGGGGCTTCGAGTTTTTTTTTTTTTTTTTTTTTTTTTTTTTTTTCACGGAAGAACGGGTTTCATTTGACATATTATTATAAAACTACAACTAGGTAGGGTTTCTATTAATTTTTTGGTACTCTAATGGGGAAAAATGATTCCAGCGTATCTTTCCTTCATATACACCACGGAAATATGAACTTCCGAGGGTGTTTCGAAAATGGTGGTAGGACCGAGCTACAGTGGGTTCTTTGGGTCATTTTAAGACGAAAATGTTCTATGACGTTTTGTCGTACGGGACGCCGTTTAATAGTTACGTAATGAATCATGCGCGGATGACCCCTTAACGTACATTAATAAACGTATACTCAGTAAATTACAAATATTATATATATAAAAAAATTTAAAACTTATCAATGAAATTGTAGATCCTGAATTTCTTCTCGTATAAGGGTCATCGACCAATCGAATGATATTGGAAGTATCACGGAGATCTCGCCTTAACGACCGACTCATTGGTCGATGACCCATTAACGCCAAGAAATTCAGGATCTCTATGAATCCAGCTAAGCCTAATTTCTGGGTAAGTTTTAGTTGTAAAATGTTTTTACTGGTGGATTAAGGCCTATTTAAACTATTAGGTTGCATTATCCCTTTATCTAACTTCACGAGCTCTTTATTATAAAAATTTCGTATTGAAATTGAAAAACAAAAAACTAATGTTCATTGGATATCAGCTTTTATCAGCTTTGCTCATCTTATTAGCGTCCCGTGTAAAGTTTAGAGTCAGTGTCCAAACGATGTCCAAACAAATATTGTTACGTAGAATTATGTATTTTGATTATGTAATATTTAGTATATAATCCTAGAGTTTTTGCTTATTATAAAAATTATAATTTCTAGATGATAGCGCGGCGTACCGCTGTCGACCAATTAAAAGAGAGCAAATCCCATCCCTCGAAAATACTTCGAGCTAGGAGGAAGATCCCGAATTCGTTAAGTTAGAAGAGAGTCCTCGACAGCAGCGAGGGTAATGGACTGAAAATATCCGTCGAGTACTACTATAGCGAAGATATATAGTTAATTCCACCCGGAGTTCGCGGCACCGTACGAATCGAGATTCTTTCTATTTCTAAGACGACAAATCCATTGAGATGAGGGATACGTTAGCGTCGCTGGCGATGCCAAATCGACGTAGAAATGCCCTATAGGAAGAGTTACCTACGGGAAAACACCCCTTTCTAAATGGCTTATTTACCTATACATTTTTCGAAAGTCACCGAGGAGAAAAGGAGAGAGAGAGAGAGAGAGAGGCGATTTTGTCCCCGAGTCGCCTTTCCCGGAGAAATTGCCCCCATAAAGAAAACGCCGAGGCGAGCCACGGGAAATTAAACAGATGCCGGATAAAGTTTTCAATAACGAGTTTGCCTTTTGCCGCGAACGATTCTCGGCCCTCGCTGTTGGTAATTAAAGAGAGAAACGTCTCTACTCCACTTCCACCAACCCCCCGTCCCGTCCCCTCCAGGTCCGTTTAATCATTTTTCAACCCCCTTTCTCCCCGCGTTATCAAGATGGAAAATAGGGGGGGGGGAGAGGAAAACGCGTCTAAGCGTCTCATTAAAATACGACTATCCAAATACTTAAGAAGATATTCGCGGAAAGCGAGGAAAGATTTTTTTAGTAGAAGAATCTATCAATCAAAGAAAGAAACGTTCACCATTCCGAGCATTATTTGTTCTTTTTTCTTCGCTCGCTTTTTCATCACCGTTCATTTAACACGTAGTTCACGGTCTTCGACACTTTGATTAAAGACTCGAACCTGACTAGATAGATATTTGCGCGGCTTCTTCCGCGTATAAGTTTAGAGATACCCGAGCAATAAGTTTCGACGTTTTTATTTCCAGTAAACCTGATGAGGGGTTATTCCTCTTTAACTAATACTGATAACGGAGAAGCGGAGTTTTGTATTTTTATCCTTAGAAATCTATTTCGGATGTTAATTTTCAAAACTTTGATTATTTTAGACTTTTAGCAACCATATTCAAATACTAGGGTGTGCGAGACGCGATTATTGTCATTGAATGTTACGTCACTATGGCCAGTTCGTCCCGGTAACTAAAGTTGGTTGAAAAAGTTGAATCTTTAAGCTTACAAGGAGACTACCCGAGGTGTTTATCGCCGATTTTGTCCAAAGTCTGATATAATATAGATCTATATAAGACATGAAAATCCCCAAAAGGAGACGACGCACTACCCATTAGTTTGGCCATTGCAAGCGAAAACGTTTTTTGGCCATTTCAATCGAAAAAATCTCCATTGAAAAAAGCATGGGATTTTCTCAGTTTCACCTGTGAAACATTTTCAAAATTTTCAAATTGTTTCGAAATTGTCAAATGGGCAATATGGTTAACACCTAGGTAAAATTCATCAAGTTTAGGTAAATTGGGACTTTGTTGGGGTAAAATTAGCATCATTTTTGGGAAAAATATTGAAAAAAACGTTTTCGGCTGCCATGGCCAAACTAATGGGTAGTGCGTCGTCTCCTTTTGGGAATTTCCATATCTACGTCTACATTATAGCAGACTTTGGACAAAATCGGCGATAAACACCTCGGGTAGTCTCCTTGTTAGTTAACACTATTGAGTTGAGAAGAATTATATTATACCTTCTTATTTCCCGATAATTTAAAATCACGACACAGTTTTTACAAATAGGTAACGTTATCGCTGTAGTATCAATAGCGCCCACCTTCCTCTGAAAAAGTGATCAAGAACGTCTGTTCCAAATATTTAAGTAAAGATTCGTGCGCGAAGAATCTAAACGTATCGTAACATTAATCTAGAAATTAACGCGCGAACTGAAAAGTTAAGAATTTCAGTACGCCCTAGTGGTAACTAAGCTTTTTAATAGGGCTTAAGAGAATTAACTCGACAAGATCCGAGCTAAAAATCGCTCTCGCTATAGCGGGACCAGTTATTCCATCGGCACGTCTTCATCGATTCGTCGCCGCTACGAGATGAGCTTCCCCAAAAATCATCTCTCGTATTAGAGGGGTTATAGCTCCATTCAACCCCTCCTTCTCCTTTTTCCACTTTACAAGTTACGAGGGGGATATGGAGGGGGGTGGGGGCGCTTAAGAGAAAAATATACTAGAAAAAGTGCCGACTTCTTTCGAAATTAGGCAATGAAACGCTCTTACACGTACGAAACCTATACATTATTAATCGTGATGTATATATACACCGGAAAAACTACCTCGACTTTAATTTACGTTCTTGATCCCGACCCGAAATGCCCTTTCCGCTTTATCGTAAAGAAGCGCTCCTAACAAAACCTTTCGCTAATTATTATTGGTCCCCTTTTAAAGGTAAAAGTTTAATATTAAATATCGGGTAGAATACGAATTTGGTTTCTTTAAGATTTTCGCTATTTTTAAAATAGACAAAAATGGTTAGGATCTCGCGCTATGATCTTTGCTAAAAAGTTTCGTAAAATTTACCGAAAAAGTAAATGTAATACGTAGGATCGTATCGAGTCGACTCAAACGCGAATTAGGTGAAAAGAGGCTGCGATGGGGGGTGGCTAAGAAAAGTCAATTTAGAGTAAAGGTTTCAAATTTAGAATATTGTTTTTACGGTGTTAGTGACGTGGGAAAAAGAGACCTTTAGAAACGAACGACCTATACCAGATCGTCCGAGCCGCGATTGCTGACGCAATTCCAACGTTTCCACCCAATTTTTTATTCTTTTCGGTAAACCCAGTCTCACGCACCCTGTTCGATTTAGTAACGTTCGTCTCTTTGGTCTCTCAGTTATCTAACTTTGTCGAACTCACCCCCATTTAGCCCCCTAATCTCCCAACTACAGCGCGTTAACGCTTATTCTAGTCGCGAGAGGACGCTTCTTTCCAACGAGCCAAGATATTTACGGCAAAAGAAAAGTCCGGCCGGCTCCGTCTCTGTTACGCCGTTGGTTACCATGGCGACGGAAATAGAGAGCTGGATAGAGAGCTTTATACCCTCACCCCCAAAAACCCTTCTTCCGATTGGAGGCGCGCCGCACGCCAGAAACAAAACCCGCTCCTACCCCGTGGCGGTGGGAACACACTATTCCTATAAAAGGGTCCAGGCTTTAAATTATTCAAAGTTATCTTAAAAACGAATAATAATTCCAAATGGGTTTTAATAGCTAACTGGCAATCGTCAATATGATTATTTTTCAATCGTATATATCTTAAGAAATACTTCTAAGGGAAGTTCCGCGATGTTTTTACTTTTTAAACTGCAAATGTGATACAGTCAATTCCACCCTATACGTCGAGAGTATAGGCTACTCATTATGTCTGTGATTTGTAGATTTGAATAGGGAATGCAACCTAATGAGTGATTTTTACCGATTCCTTATCGTTTAAATAGGTCTAATCCATCAATAATATAGATTTCGAACAAATATTAAACTAGAAATAAATTTAAAATCTACCCAAAAAATAGGCTTAGCCGGATTCGTTGAGATCACCTGAATAAGATAAAAAAGACAGTGGTCCACTTATTGTACAATAAAAACTTTTATTTAAAAATTAGACGACTAGTTTCGCCGCCCGTTCAGAGCTTCTTCGGGTCTGAATCACTTGAATGTTTTCGCGTTGAAGGGTCAGCGACCAATCGAATGTTATTGGAAGTCTCATCAAAATCTCGACTTAAAGACGGGGCTTTGATCATTGGTCGCGGACCCTTCAACAAGAAGAAATTCAGCATTTCCACGAATCAAGTTAAACCTATTTTTCGTGTAATTTTTAAAAAACACTCGCTTTTAGGTTGCATTCTGTCTTTAAGAGGGAAAGATGAAACCTTTCGTTGATCGTGCTGCTAACTTGAGGTGGAATTGACTATTTATACGCGAAATTATATTAAAACGAAAGAAATTGGATAGTGACGATTCTGATATTTTGAATGTTTATCAGAATACTGGAAGGCTAGTGAAGCGCTTCACTAATCTCCGGTATTCACAGTATAAAAGCGAATGATGAACTACCAACACGTTAATATTTTAAAAATTGTTCCCTTATTTCTGGATAAATTTTGACGAAACTTATTTGATAATTTAAGCTTTGATAGAATATCTAATAAGAGATTACGTTATACCCTCTTCAGACGAGCTGCGTAATTAGCCGTGGTTTAATCAGATTTAACCGAGGTTTACATAGCCTTCTCAGTTCCATAAACCTCGGTTAATCGTGACTAAACCTCGGTTAAATCTGATTAATTCGGCTAATTACGCCTCGTCTGAAAAGGGTACTACGCAATAGTTTTTTAAAATACGAATTTAATCCAAAAGCAGCTTATTTAAGCACTCAACAGTAAAGTCGGTTTGTCAAACTTCATTTCAAGTCTTTGGATTATACGTTTTCTCCGAATGTATACTCCAATTTCCTCGCAATTTTTTTTTATTTTATTTTTTTTTTTTTTTTTTTTTTAGTAACCATTTCTTGAAGAGAATATCGCGAATAGAAATCGGAAGTGTCGTGACCATCGCATTTTTCTCTTCTATACCGTCTTCTATTTCGCGTTTTTGAAGATACAACTTGGCATTGTATTTTCTGTATAGATACTGGATCAATAATATTACACGGTTCGAGTCATTTAAAATTTCCTAGCTTGCTTTCGCGTGCGGCGAAACTCGTTTTAGACAAGAGCAAATATACGAAATCCGAATAGAATTGGTATGGGGCAGACATTCGTGAACTCAGGTGTACAAAATTTTTGAAATTTTTGCACTAGCAAAGCTGAACTCGGAGTCCATAAGAGTTCGAACTCAATGTACTGTCAAAGCTGAACTCAGTAAACTCATGTGTACAGCGAATTCAATACTGTCTGACCCCTTGGGATGAAGTCCTGAGATGTCACTTTTCCCCCCATCGAATATCCCCCCTAAACTTATCGTTTTCGACTACTTTGAGTTTTTTCTGGAGTAAAACTGTATGCTACCATTTTTGCAAAGGTCTACGTTCCAAAAACGTTCCAATTTTCTTTACCGCGAAATTACTAAGGATGAAATTTTATAAACGAGGCGTTATTGGTACGGATGGAGAATAAGTCTAATTCGTGAGCTAGCAATTATACACGCTTATGTAAAAAGATTTACAGAAAGTGTTAAACACCCTAAAAGTGGAAGAAGCGTGTAAGAAAAAGTATCGAGTGACTTTTTTGGGAAAGATAGTCTCGCTCTTTTCTCTTTCTCTCCCTACCGAGGATGGAAGAAAAAGGACTATAAGGAGAGAAAGACGGGATGGGGAGGAATGGTAAAAGAATCTCTCGTTTCATCGACTTCTCTTTCGGGTGGCGCTACCTAGCGAGAGCTTTTTCTCTCCGCAGCGACTCTTCGGCCCCAGTCGGGCCCAGCGAAGATCGATCGACCGGAGATCCGAAGGCCCCCGCCAAAGGAGCTAGAGAGAATATTCCGACGCACGCGCGTTCGGCGTCCCATTTTTTTGGACATTTTCTACATCTAGTTGGCCAACGCGATCGGAGAAGGTCCCGAAAGTAGCGCTCCCACCATTTTTTAAGAAAATAGCCGGACCCCGTCGCGAAAAATCCGTTTTAAAGAAATCGGTATTTATCGGACCCAGTGACGAGAGTTGGAAAGGCTTTTCCGGGTAATTGGAAGCGCCTCGGATCATTCCTCGAACCCCAAAAGAGGATGTCTCGAAACCGAAGGAAACCGACCGACCCGGAGAGGAGATAACGTCTCTTAGTTCGCTCTAGATAACGACGCCGTTGCCGAGGGCCGAATCGTTTTCCCTCGAGGTAGAGGATCGAATCGAACTCGAAGCCGGCGACGCGAAAGAAAGTAGTAGAGCTTCGATTTGAAACGAAATTAATCGTGAGCGACGATTAAAAAAAGAATCGAGTCGGAATAAATCGAAATCGCGGCGGTCGAAAACGGGTCCGGGGATAAAATATAGTGCCCGCTTTCCAGGATTACGATTCGCGTTTTCCGACGACGGGGCGAGCTAAGCCTAACCGTCAACGTCCGAAGACGCGCTTCGAGATGACGAACTAATCTATAATACCGGGGACGAACAATCGGATTATTCGTCTTTCATCGGCGGGAATCGCTCATTCGTCTTCGATTCCGCTCGACGAAAGAATCCGGAGAGATTGTCGCGGAAACGAGAAAATCGGAAGAGTTAGGCCTAACGAGCTGGCGAACGTCGAAGAGCCCGCGGCTGCTAAAACATGGCGGATGGATACGCTCGTCCGCCGTTACGTCGTTCCGTCGACGGTGGTCTCAGTTTGACGAGCGCCCCCGCGGGGCTACCCCTTTTTTTCCCGATTCACTCTCTTTCCTCTTAACCGGATGTCCGAATCGAGAGCCCGGACCCGTCTCACCTTCGGGAGGTCAACCGAAAAGCGCGACCAGAGAAATATCCTCCGTGACCCGGAGCAAACGTCGCGGCTATATTCCGCCCGTTCCATTCGGCGATGGGGTTGAGCAAATGGCGACTACCTCCGGTCAGACATCGTGACCCTTAGTTCTTACCGTAATTATAATAGTAGAATTCGACTAGTATATACCGTTCTCCGATACTTGCGTATACCGATTAAAATAAATATATATATATATTAAAACTGACGAATTATAAATCATCCTTATCAAACGAATCCAATTCATCCTACGATCCTCGTTTAATTCGCGACCCCCCCTCAATTAGTCCCCCTAATTCCCCCCGTTTCTGCCACTTCAACCGTAACTTCAGGATTTATAGTGACGTACGTAGTCTGGCAAAACGCGATGTAAACATGACGCCTAGTTATCAAGAACGTTCTCGCGATGACACGGCGTCTAAGACTTTATGATGGTGGATACCTGTCGCGAACGGGTAGGATTTAGAGAACTACAGTCACTTAGAAGGTAAGATTCGCCTCAATATATTAAAGAGAAAAAAAAACAAGGTTTTTACACGTTCCTATATCCCGCAAAAGTAATTACGTTTACACGCTTCTATATAAGCTCGTTGCGCGGTTTATGGGGTGCTCTTTTGGGGTCTATTTCATAGGGCTTCAAGAAAAACGTTTCTTTTAGACACGCACCTAGGGGAAAAAAATATAGGAAAAAAAATGGCGATGTTGTATGGTATCTATATATTTTTTTAACGAATAGTTTTGTTGGCTCAATCAATTTTCCGACTAGAAACAGACCTAGGGAACATTTTATAGGATATAGGCGCAAATACAGCGTATTTTCTCAAACGGTAAAGCGTTTCGTATAGATATAGCTATAATTAAAGTCAAATCTATTATACCCCAATATGAAACTTTCGACTTTTTTAATCAAAGTATAAGTATTAGAAGGGAAGACTCGTACATAGACTAAAGACGCTTTTAACTCCATTTAGAAAAGAAGACGTTGAAGCGCATTCGCTGATAAAACTTCCGGTCGCGTTCCTCTTACTTTCCGTTTAACCCTCTCCGAGCTTCGGCCTAGTCTCTCTCTTTCTCGAAAAATCAATAGCGAATGTCTAACAGCTAAGCCTCGGCTAGAGTTTAGGTTTAAGCCAACTACTAGAGATCGAACGCTATAATCGTACAAGAATTAGCTAAATGTAGCTACCCGAAACGCCTCTATTATCTATTAAAAATGTATAGTGACCAGACCGAGGCTTAGCGCGTAAAGGAAATGTCTACGCAAATTTCTTTTACTCGATTAGCCTTTACTCACGCTTCCCCCCCCCCCCGAGTTAAACGTGACTAAATTGATGACGCTTTCAATAATATTTAAGCGAATTGTTCATTAAAAAAACATTAGAAGAAGCACTCTCGAACTATATTAGTCTTCCATAAACTAATTCTGCGAAAGCTTACTTACTAAAAGGATTTAAAGGATTCCCAAAGGGTATAGTTGAAGACGCGATAGGATTCTTATTAACTTCACCCTTTTTCTACCGAATTCGCGCGAATGCCTTCCGATTACTCTTAAGCCTCGGTCAGTAAAAGGAATGGTGTAAGGAAATGGAGGGTCATTTATAAGTAATAATAACCGAGCACTTATGGATTTGGAAAAAAAAAACGTTTTGATTTGGTTCGAGCGGCGTTGTTAAAGACCAAACGTAAATTTGTTCAGTCAAACCTTCGCCGAATTTATTTCGCGTTGTCGTCTGCTTAAAGGTAATAGAATCCCTCGAAGGTTCAAAGGTTAACCACCCCGAATTTTAGATCTGGTTAGTTAGCGGGTTTTATTCCTTTCAACGTGTAACTAATATGGCGGTAAAACTATCCAATTAAATGAATTTTGAAATTAAAGGTTTAATGTATATTAAAAATCTCATACTCTAAGCCTCGCTTGGACTACAACTCTTTGACTGAAGCAGGAGAATAAGTTTTAACAAATATTTTAGACTTTCTGCATAGTAGGAAACGAAAGATTGTACTAATGTAATTACCTAACTTAGTACGTATTTAACGTTACTTAAGGCTATATTAAGCTAAGAAAATCTTTCGATTATATTTAAATGTAAATAAAATTCTCCATTTTAGGTTTTATCGCGACTTAATTGAGGTTTTGCTATATTTGTAAGGTTTCGCACTTACGTAAATATATATTGCAAATTTAGGGATAGTTTCCAACGAATATCTAGAAAAGCTCGAGTATGTTTCGGACACAAATTAAGCAGAAACATGCCTAGTAAAATCAAAGGAAAAAACTAGCCGACTACTTAAGACTTATTCTCTCGTTCAAGGGGAGTTGTCACGATCTACTTTCTTCGCTATGAGGTCTAATATCGCGTATCAATCCGCTTTAGCTTTGACCATTACGCAAAACTCTTCTTGTACAGACGTATAACTCCCTCAACATTTTTTTATCTTAATTTTCAAAACTAATCCTAGATTAAATAATGACATAAATTATTGAACAAAAAAAGCAAAAACTCAACAGGGAAATTTATATAATTAATTTCAAATGTTAAAATATGTATAAAACATCAAAATTAAGAGTTAATTATAAAAGTTTGAAAGTCGCTAAATGAACTGAATATATAACCCTATAAATCCAAATTCCTGAGACCAAAGAGAGACCGACCAAAAAATAGCGCTTCAAATTAATTTTAACTCTATTGGCATCAATAAGTCTTCCTTTTTTTTATTCAATCTGAAATTTCTTGCCTTATTTTAACCCAAAAAAAAAACTTTTCTAGAAATGTATATTAGAGAGCGAGCGAAGGGGTTGAATATTTGTGAAGGGCGCGGCCTGCCTCGAAGGTCCTTACGTTTTTAAAACCATAGCTTTATGTTCCCCCCTCTTATCCCCTTAGCTCCTGTCAAAAGCGTGGGTGGACAAGGGTAAATTCACTCGCCAAAGGAGAAAGAACGAGATATAAGGACCGATCTAGTTCTTCGAAGCAACTATAGAATATTAGGGCCTGAAGAAAAAGACAGTGAACTTGACTACTTTTTTGTTAAACGTTAATTATTCTATTACTAGAAATAAGGTCCGCTTCAATAATAAAACGGCGAAGATTTTCGCGTTGGATTGAAAGATATCCCAACGACCAATCATAAGAATCTTAGTAAAGTCCTCGCGACACGTGCTGCCGCACGTTTCGTTAAAATTTTTTATTTTCGCGTTATATTGTCAAATTTATGACCAATCAGAAGATGTCCCGTCCTACCTTCTGCCTTAATAATATCGTACAACTTAATAATTAGTTTAGAAGAATTTTCCTAGTCACTCTCCCTTTAAACAGATTTCCTATTACAAAGTTAGGCGAAAAAGGCGTACTTTAAAAATCACTGACAAATTTCTGGTGAATAGAGATTTTAATATTGGCTTAGAGACTTAACCACGGGTGGGAGTGTTTCGCGGGATTCGGCGCAAAAGCGAGCGATTAACTCCCGCATCTAATTAGAAATATCTACGTACCAAACCAAAAATTGTTTGTCGTAACGTAACCTATCCTAACCAAATGAATTATATACTCGTTTAGACAACGTGGTAAATTGTAAATAAAAATTGTCCTCTTCATTTACACATTTCAAAATTAAATGTGTTCCTCAATCTTTAGGCATTTCAAAAAATTTGAATATATGAAAAAAAAAGCTTCAAATTCTACACGAAGCTATAATTTTTACTAACCATTCGTAATATTTTTTTGGAACAGTTACTATACTACAAATATTATACAAAAGTAGATGTTTCTAAATGTTACTGCAAATTTAGCAGTTTTACAATTTGTGAAAGTGTAAAGTAACGTGGTTAAGTCATCATAAATGTAACAATTCGGTTAATAGAGCGAAAGCCCAATTGATTTTTACCCCAGAGGTCTTCAAACACGGTCTGACTTAGCCTAAAAATGGTAGTGTGCGGGGGAGGGGGGCTGCAAGCGGAAGGGAATTAAATCCCACCAAACAGTACAATCTATCGGGGTTTCCTTTAAAAATGTTCATATTTATATTATTTGAGAAATTGACTAGCTTTCAGTTTGAACGAATTGCTTCGTATTTAAAAATAAACCTTTTCGAATCAGCCATTTTCCACGTTTCTAAAGGCTGTCGTTGAGCGCGTACAGTATACACCCAAACCAAGACTAGTATTCTCCAAAAATCCAGAATTTTCTTGAAAAACTGGAGAAACAATAATTTTTTTATTGACTCGATAAAATACATTTTATCTTTTTCTACGTTCTAGTCCACAAAATTATCATTTCTATAGTTTTTTCAATCGAATAACTGTAAAATTAATACGGTAATTGATCCGTCAAATATTACGGTAATTTCTTGTAGTAATATCCTTCGTTTTCTCAGAGATAAAGAGGCAAGACTCTTCACAAAAGCTAATTCGTGGCGGAATTGACACTAGGATGGAGAAGCGAAGAGAGACGGTGCGGGGAGGATCGAGGGTTAGGAAAAATGGGTAGCGAGGAAGATGGGGGAGTAAAAGATGCACAGCATCTCGTTGGCGCCGAGAGTTTCTGGCACTGCTCTCTTCGGGATGGACGCGCCGTAGCTACAAAAGTCGCTATTGCGGCAAAGAGAAGGCGCAGGGGCCAAACTACGGAGGGAAAACGGTTCACGGCGCGCCAAAGACGAAAAAGAGAAGCGTATTCGAAGCGGAGATGGAGAGAAGAGGGGAGGAATCGAAGGAAATCCAACTGACGTCACTGGACCTACCGCGGGAAAATAAAAGGAGAACATGGGAACCTTATATATATGGGGGCGAGAGAGAAGTAGAATTTTTGGCGCGGCGAACGAATTATTAAAGGCGACCTCCTCCCAGGCTAACTTCGAACGAGTTTCACGGTTCGCAATAAGCGAACGATTTCTACGGGTGTCGAACCTACGGGAGGTAAAGATTGGGAGACCAAAAAGGGGGTGGATATGATAAGGGGGAATTCAATTTCTCTCATTCGCGGGGGCATCTCCGCGTCCGGCTAAAAATAGCCCCCAAACACCCCCCCCCCGCGGCCCATTTCGAACGACCATCATTCTATCCCCTCATCCCCTCCCCCTTATTAAGTGATTAGCCAGATCAAGTCTCACTCGACGCCTTCAACTTATCCACCGGATCATAACCTATTACTCCGCCTCCTTCTTCCATACACCCTTTCTTTTTAAACCGCGCAGCGTCGTTACGTATAACTCTAGTCCAATCATCTCGATCTTTGTAGGTAGAGTGCACATTATTGTACTTCAATTTGAGGAGATATAATTCTTGGTAATACGACTTTGATATAAGAGCTATAAAACGAAATGATAATTTAGAATTTTAAACTTTTAATTGGATTAAAAGTCAACAAATTTCTAAAACAGGGTCAAAGTTTAACGCGTTTTAAATCGTCTACGTACGTACGAATCTACTTTTCAAAATTTATTAGTGTCTGAATCACTTCGCCTTATCAAATGGTCAAGCGTATCCCTTAAACGCTTTATTGTTCATTAAGAGTTAATGTTATTTTCAGGGACGAAAATAAGCACAAGTCACTGGTCATTTGTCCGATAAATTTTCCAAATGTCCGATAACTTTTTATTTTTAAGAGGGGGTCACTGGACAAATGTCCGATAAAAAAAGTACTTTTCAATACAAGAAATGTAGCATTGTCCGGTATTTTTGTTAAATGTCCGATAACTTTTGAATTTTTAAGGGGGGTTACTGGACATCTGTCCAATAAGAAAAATTTCTTATTTCCGTCCCTGGTTATTTTAGTTTAGAGGATGAACTACCGCGCAAGGACGGAAATAAGAAAATTTTCTTTTTGGACAAATGTCCAGTAACCCCCCTTAAAAATTCAAAAGTTATCGAACATGTAACAAAATTACCGGGCAATGCTACATTTCCTGTATTAAACATTTTTTTTTTCATCGGACATTTGTCCAGTGACCCCCTCTTAAAAATGAAAAGTTATCGGACATTTTGGAAAATTTATCGGACAATGACCAGTGATTTATGCTTATTTCCGTCCCTGCTACCGCGTAATTAACCAATTTCCAAAATTACGGTATTTTTGAGAACTCTAGATATAATACAAAACATTGCCACAACGGTAAAAACATTGTAATCGAATTTTATAAACTTTAAAAACAAAAGGTCATAAAATGTATGTCATCAAGTCGTTAGGGTAATTAATATTTTCTCACGTCCTGTATGTTTGCTTCATATCTTTTTCATCACTACCAATTAACTCGTCAAAATTATAATTCGGCTAAAATCTGTCTTGTTTTTGACCTAAAATTTTGGGTATGACAAGTCATACGAGAACGCGTACGCCTACGTAAAGCCAGTTTTAACAAAATTATTGTAATCTCTTAAAAAGTTTTGATTTTAATATTACAAGTTTTTGATTCCGAATTTAATTTTTAATTTAAATGATTTTTTAAATCACACAATTCGTAAAATTATTAAGTTTAGAAGGCGCAAATAATATTGTCTCTAATTGAAAATTAAATTTATGAAATTGAAGTTAAAAATAAAATCATAAATCCAACGCCTGTAGATGTGTTTCGTAACGTTCGAGACAAAGCCAACATATAGGCGATTAGTAACTAATGTATTTTCTACCTGGCCCCTGTAGATGTGTTTCAACAGTACTACACCCATGTTCGGGGAAAATAGGTCCAACAGGGTCAATAGGTAAAACCTTCACGTAGACCTAAGTAACTGCAAGAATCCATTCAGGTTCCATAAGAATATGGGAGCATAGCTTTAGCCTCTTCCCAAACTTTGTAACAAAAGTTCGTCTGCAATTTTCGCAACATTTGTACGCTTAGATCTTTATTCGGTCGGCTCCATTTTTATTACCCAAAATATTATGTCAAGGTGGCGAGGGTTAATAATATGATGTAAGGAGCGATTTACTTGAAAAATCGATTCGAAGCAGACGAACTTTTGCTACAAAGTTTGGGAGCCTGATGGTTATTGAATCGCGGCCCTCCCATATTCTTATGGAACCTGAATGGATTCTTGGTAACTTATATTTTTAGGTTTTTAAGAAACTTCAAATTAAATCCTAATGAAATAGATTATTTACGTTTGACCCCTTGACATAACCCTTAATAATTCTTTCTCCCGCTCTGACCTAATAAACTTATTTTTAGTTGAAAACTGTAGCATTTAAAGACGACGTTGTACAAAAACAACTGTACAGTCAAAGCTAGGCCGCGTGTGTAAGGGAAGAGCATTTTAAAGGGGCAAGTTTCAGAGCAGATAGGGCCTTTAATAGGTACTATAAGTTGATAAATAATATAAATTACGCTAATGTAGAAATAGCTCAGACTTTAGGTTAGGTTAGGTTAGTCGCTCAGACTTTGAATAAGAAATTAGCATTGTAAAGCGACAAAAAACGTCTTACTTATACTTAATACGTTAAATTTATGAAAAATGACAAAAGATTCGAATAAAACCTTCTAGAAAACACGATCAATATATAAGGCGTGCGATTTTATTTCCGCCCTGGACTGTAATATTTTGGTCGCGGAATATTCTTATTTTTTATACCCCCTTTTTTTCGTGTTAGCAATCGTTAATAGCTTCCTTCTCCCCTAGCTCTGGTACCAAATACAATATATATATTACATTTTTCTCTTATTCGCTTATCGCGTTCTTATTATAAATCTCACTTTTAAAGTTCAACGAGTATAATCGTAACCTTCCCTATCTATCTTTAATTTTATTCCTAAAGAGACGGATGGAGACTAATTTCGCCAAGGCTTAAATCACCAAGTGATTATTATTAGAACGAGTGTTTTTTCAGGGTGTGGTCGTAGATATACGAAACGTATAATAAATCTATACACTATTATTCTATCGTAGGTTAAAGCGGGTTAATGACACGTAGCGGACGATCCTTATTAAACGATGGAAGTACGTTAAAACGCCATCTATCGGCGGGTGAGGCCCGAAAATACATTTTTCAAGGTCACGCGTTGTAGTTTGCGCGGCTTTTCTTACGAACATACCCATCTTGCTTATATCGCGCGGATTTTATTCAAAGTGAGCCTGACACACTATTAAAACGTCATAAACTTAAATGACGATTGCAGGTTGAGGCGCTTACTTCAAAATGAAAGCGTCAAAAAATTATAGGTCATTCTTTTTTAGTTAATTTCTGGAACGTATAATTAACGATGTTTTTCATTCGAAGGCGCAAATTTCTGGATTAAGTACTTTTGGCAAAAAGACCGCGTGAAAGCGACCTTATCAGGCGCCAATAATCGCGAGAATTAACTGTAAGCTCTACAATAGCCAATCGATGACGTATTATTGCGGGGAATTTTAATTTTAAAAATGTCAAAGATAGCGATTATAAAACATATATTTTATTTTATGACATAGTAATTTTATTCTATGACATATTAATATATTTTTTGAATCGTTATTTAACAATCTTTACGAATACGCTACTCAATAGTTGGTATCATAAAAGATGAGGAGCTTACTTACAAGGAGACTACCCGAGGTGTTTATCGCCGATTTTGTCCAAAGTCTTCTATAATGTAGACCTATATAAGATATGAAAATCCCCAAAAGGAGACGACGCACTATCCATTACTTTGGCCATGGCTACTGAATACGTTTTTGGCCATTTCAACCGAAAAATCTCCATTGAAAAAAGCATGGGATATGCTTCATATCTAGGTAAAATTCATCAAGTTTGGGTAAATTGGGCCTTTGTTGGGGTAAAATTGGTACCATTTTTGGGAAAAATCGGGAAAAGAAATTTCGTTTTTTCAAGGAAGTTGCTTAATAGCCCAAAACGTTTTCAGATGCCATGGCCAAACTAATGGGTAGTGAGTCGTCTCCTTTTGGGGATTTTCATACCTTATATAGGTCTGCATTATGGCAGACTTTGGACAAAATCGGCGATAAACACCTCGGGTAGTCTCCTTGTTAGGGCATGTTGCCGTCATCAACTACCTAATAGCTTGTAAAGCTCATAGCGCTCGTGAGCACCGAGCATTTCTTAAGCTTATTTTTTCTATATCCAGGTGTCAGCTCGCAAGGTCGGGTCTCTCCCGAGTGACTTCCAAGCCCTCTGAGCCCTAGCGATTTATGAAAACGAAAATAACTGCCCCGTATAATCTTAACGCTACGTTATTTCGTGACGTAGTTAGCAACATTCGAACAAAATGTCGCATCCACAGTTTCTTTTATAATATCAACTATTTCCATTTGCAGTTTAATTTTCATCGCGTATAGATGGCGTTTAACAAACTCCCCCATCCCCAAAACATATCTTAATTCCTCTAGTAGTTCCAGGGAAATATATATAGATTTAATATATATTTCATATATCTATGGGTGTGGCACGAAGGATATACGTCGACATTGCTTGGATGCCCTCCCGTGTATTATAATCGCCATACAAAAAGGAACAACTTCCAAATTATGCCTTGATATCGTTAATATAAGAGTACATATAGAGAAAAATATTACACACTAGTTACGTAAATACACGGTCCGTAATTATATTAATAATTAATTTAAGTAGATGGGACGTAATTTAATATTTTTCGACGCAATCGTGTTCGGAACGAAGAACTTGAATATCCCTGTACCATCAATTAAAGGCCCTATCTGCTCTAGAATTTGCACCTTGAAAATCATCTTCCCATAACGGGAGAATGCAACCTAATAACAAGTGATTTTTTTATCGATTTCCACCGATAAAAAGTTTACAAAACAAATATTAAACTAGAAATAAATTTAAAACTTTCCCGGGAAATAGGCTTAGCGATATTCGTGGAGATCGTTAATTGCTTCCGTGTATGGTCTAGCGACCAACGAGCAAAGGCCCGAGAGATGTTCACGAGACTTACAATCGCGTTAGATTGGTCGCTAGACCTTACACGCGAGGAAACAGCTGATCTTCATGAATCCCGCTAAGCCTATTTTCCTGGTAAGTTTTAATTTATTTGAAGTTTAATATTTGTTCGTATATTTTTTCACTATGGATTAGGCCTATTTAAACGATAAAGAATCAACAAAAAACTTGTTAGGCTGCATTCTCCCTTTAAGCGGACATAATCCTAGCTTTGACTGTGCAATTTACGATGGCCAACGCCGTCTGCAAAGCTCTAGAGAAAAGAAGATGACTTTAAAGGGGCTTCAGAAAACGCGGATATTCCTTCACAATGCATTAAAAGTGCAATATTTACATCAAATATCTTATCGTATCACGCTTAGTTTTGTGGTTATCTTTAGTTACGTTCACACTAGCGTATCCAAATCGATTTTAATCGACAAAATTAAACCGATATTTAAAACGGCTAGGAATAGTTTGAAGTGCCATCTATTTTCGTATATCTTCATAAACCGATTTATACGGTCGAACTGGTTTGAAATTGGTTTCCGAAGCAGTTTTGAGAAATCAATTGAAATTGATTCAAGAAAAACGGTTTCCCCATTCACGCTAATTTAGAAAAATTGTTTTAAAACTACAAGGCATAGTACGAACGCGGCTTAGAACTACACTTTTAGTCAGGGGTGATTATTGCAGTTCTCTCATCATAAAAAATATTGCGGGAAAGGTCTAAATTCGTACATTAATAAACGTATACTCAATGGTAAAAATCAATTTTTTAACAAGAGCGTGATTTTAAAAAACCAGCTAAATAATTAAACGTATTTTATCATTGAGTATACGCAAGAATCCATTCAGGTTCCATAAGAATATGGGAGGGCCGCGATTCAATAACCATCCTCCCAAACTTTGTAGCAAAAGTTCGTCTGCTTCGAATCGATTTTTCAAGTAAATCGCTCCTGACATCTATTATTAGCCCGCGCCACTAACGAACTTGACATAATATTTTGGGTAATAAAAATGGAGCCGACCGAAAAAAGATCTAAGCGTACAAATGTTGCGAAAATTGCAGAAGAACTTTTGTTACAAAGTTTGGGAGGATGGTACCAGAGGCTAAAGCTATGCTCCCATATTCTTATGGAACCTGAATGGATTCTTGGTATACGTTTATTACTATACATTAAGGGGTCATCCGCGCATGCTTCATTTCGTAGCTCTTAAACGGCGCCCCGTACGAGAAAACGTCATAGAACATTTTAGTCTTATGACCAATAAAACCCACTGTAGCTCGGTCCTACCACCATATTCGAAACACCCTGTATAATTCTTTAAGAGTTAAATATCGAGGTTTCCTAACTACGTCATTAGAATTTCACTGTTGGTTTTAGTGGCTGTTGATTTTGTTTTTGCTATTACAATTTTATTCGAGTCGTTTTATTTTGAAAGAATGTATATATATATTAAATTAAAAATAAAACCCTTTTTAGATTTAAGAATAAATTTCTGACAAACTTTTCCACTATGAGGTTTAATGTTAGTGTTAATCCACCTTAGTTTTTCCTATTTCTGCCAACTCCTCTTAAACTAAAGTATTTTTACCAATCAATTTCAATTTTGAGCACACCCAAAGCGAGGAGGCTTCGTCTTTAAAGGGATACTTCACTGATTGATAAAGCGTTAGAACTTTATAATACATTTGAACTGTTAAAAACGCCTATGGATCATAAACGGTAAACATTTTAGATTAAATTTAATCTATTTTATTTAATTTATACCTGAGAAATATAAATTTAATTTAATTTCATTCAATATTTCACGCGTTTATTAATCTTTTTCGAAACATCATCAATTTAAAAATTGAAAAATGCTGTGACGATTATGTTATGTATTGAAAAAGAATAATACGCTTAAAATTTGAGGAGAAGGAGAAATGGAGGAAAAATAATTTTACTCGAATTGGCGCATAAAACTAGAGACTTTAGCGAATAGCGAGTGACGTCGCCTCGAGAATCAATACCGCTACAACAGAGAGATTGCGCAATCAAGCGTTCACCTAGATCCACAGACAACTCGGAACAAGGCAGCCAAGGATTTAAAACGTTCAAATCGAGCTTTGCAACGAATATTTTGAAAAATGTATTTGAAAAAATATAGTTTAGGTTAGGAAAATTAAATGGAATTGGGTGTTTCTGGACTTTTAAATTTATTTATAGCGACCTTATCACTCGTGCCAGAACGCGTGAAAATCGACTGTAGGCTCTACAATAACCACATGAACATTACTGATGACGTAGAATCGCGGGGAATTATTTAAAAAATTTCGAAAATGGCTATTGTAATTATAATTCCTATATGGGTAATTATTTCTATTACATATGTAAATATATTATTATATTTTGAGTGGTTTTTTAAAGATTTTTCCGAAAATGTAACTCAATTTCCATTTGAAGTTCCCAAAAAATCGGTGTTGTGGCCCACTTTAAAGGGAGGGTGAAGAAGAACATTAAGTAACAAAAATATATTTGAAGTCTCAAAATTTCTCCAAAACTGCCTGTAAATCTCAAAATATCTTCCTAATATAGCTTATATATCACAGAGTCGCTTCATAAAATAGCTTATATATCTCAAAATATCCGTAAAATATTTATATATCCCAAAATCTCTCCCAAAAATAGCTTTATATCCCAAAATCTCTCCCAAAAATAGCTTTTATATCCCAAAATCTCTCCCAAAAATAGCTTTTATATCCCAAAATCTCTCCCTAAAATATTTATATATCGCAAAATCTCTCCCAAAAATAGGTTATATATCGCAAAATCTCTCCCAAAAATAGGTTATATATCCCAAAATCTCTCCCAAAAATAGCTTAAATCTCAAACTCCCCCTAAAATATTTATATATCGCAAAATCTCTCCCTAAAATAGTTTTTATCTCAATATCATCCTTAAAATAGCTTATATATCTCAAAATCTCTCCCTAAAATAGCTTATATATCTCAAAATCTCTCCCTAAAGTAGCTTATATATCTCAAAATATCTCCCTAAAGTAGCTTATATATCTCAAAATATCTCCCTAAAGTAGCTTATATATCTCAAAATCTCCCAAAAATAGCTTATATATCTCAAAATCTCCCAAAAATAGCTTAAATATCTCAAAATCTCAATAAAATAGCTTAAATATCTCAAAATCTCAATAAAATAGCTTAAATATCTCAAAATCTCAATAAAATAGCTTAAATATCTCAAAATCTCAATAAAATAGCTTAAATATCTCAAAATCTCAATAAAATAGCTTAAATATCTCAAAATCTCAATAAAATAGCTTAAATATCTCAAAATCTCAATAAAATAGCTTAAATATCTCAAAATCTCAATAAAATAGCTTAAATATCTCAAAATCTCAATAAAATAGCTTAAATATCTCAAAATCTCAAAATAGCTTATATATCTCAAAATTCAATAAAATACTTAAATATCTCCAAATCCCAGATAGCTGTGAAATCTCAACCCTCAAACTTTCCACATCGCCGAATCTTAAAAACTATCACTGTCGCGTACAGCGATAGTATTTTTCTTTTCCGTTATAGCAACTTTGCGTAAATAAAATCTATCCAATGGAACATATACATAAGAATGTTAGAAAACAAGCTAACAAAGCTGCGAGCAAACGCTTAACGATTACGATCTATTCCCTATACGGTTAAACCTTTGAAAAATGAACGCGACGTTGTCGACACCATCGTGATCAACCTTTAAAAAATGCTTTTCCGATGGAATTTCGTCCCTTACAAAAGCCCTCGCTCTTACAACTGGACTCTATTTACCGAGATAAAAAAGAGGAACCGTAATACGGAGCGTAGTGAAACGTATAAAACGACGCAACCTTAAAACCAATAACATTTCCCGCGAAAAAAGGATTTTTATCGAGCGAACTCTATCTCTTACAAAATTGCCACTTCCTTTCTATCTCGAATTTTTTCCATATCTATTCGAAATACCTCCCGAACCTTCCTATATATTTTAGAAGTCGTTTATAACCGTAAAAAGGTAGAGGGGGTCATACAAAACGAGTCATTTGCCGCTTAATCAGAGTATAGTCCATTTTAAATGATATGATTACGCTACTTATTTTACCGTGATCTCGAAAATAAATTGTAATTTGCCAAAAAAAATGTCCTTTCTGATTTCGATTTTCTTAATCTTTCCCCGGAAATATCTCTTTAGTTCGAAGACTCGTGGTCTAGCGTAGACAGAGCTAGGAAAAACAATATCTCTTCTCACCGCGCGTACTTGGATTTTACTACGTTTTTCCTCCGCAATAAATGAGCCAAAGGGACCAAGTAACAAACTCATTTTGATTGACAAAATCGTGACATCATATAGTATTGTCGTTAAAATTTTGGGACCACTTTGGGGTTGATTAGTAAGCGACTATTATTGGATGACGTCTAAAAATTCGCTTGTTTCTCTAGCCTCTACGTGTTAATTAAAAGTTTGACCAGATCGTGGTACTATTCCTTTAAGCGTGGCTCACCGAGAAAGAAGAGGGATCAAATAATATCGACTTTGAACCCGAAGTGACGCGGTTATTTAGCCCTATTCCTTCTAACCTTTTTTTCCCTGGGTATAAAAGGGTATTTCGTAATAATAGGCAACACCAATGTGCGCGTACGATGATTGGGACCCTCCATAGAACGCAACCTTTATAAAGATATATAAAAGAAAGCGTATCGGAATTGGCAGCGAGGACAAAGTGTACTCCGAGTAAACGAATTTTAAAGATATCGCGTAGCTTACACCTTCGTATATGCTACCAATTCCAGATTGAATATAGTTTATACGGGGACTTGGCCTATAGACGCGTGTAAGCAAAGTCATAGTCGATTTTTAGCGTCCTACGTCATGGATTTTCTTATATTTCGCCAGTTTTCTTTTCTCTCCCCGGCACTCTTGGCGCTCGCTCCTCTCTAAGGCACGACGATCGATTCTGAGATCGTCTTAATCTATAAGTACCAAATCTTTCCCCTCTCTCCCCCCCCCCGTCATTTTTTAGCGCTTCTCAGCTTCGCAAAAGCGTAAAGAGCTGTCGAAATTGATCGCTTCCAAGCCAATAGAAAAACGAGTTTGATTGGTAACTCGTTGCCCTCCTAGTACCCGCCTTAAAATTGTCGCCGACATAGTGAACAACGCGAATGTCTTTGAAGTTTAGTTATACGTGTACTATTATTATTAATAGCTATTACCCGAGCCAAACACGACTGGCTTTGAAAAATTATACATTAATTAGTTTCGAGGTATAATCGAATAAGTATAATTTTACTGATATTTCTCTTACTTTATTTCTTTACGAAATTACTCAAAATATCGACCATAACCGCGGTTCGGAATGGGTTTTCCTTCACTTAAAGATAATTTGATTCGCTAAACTAAATTTAGTTAACATCAACGCTCGTTACACATAGCGAACACATAGGCAATATTCTCTCTTAAACCGTTAAGCCTAAATCGGGCCTAAATAAATTTGTAAATGAAGTTTAATTTAAAGCTATAAAATCTGGCGCTTCCCTACTAACGCGCGCGAGGGAAGTTTGCGTGTACTACTTAATTCCAACATCGCGTATCAATTCGCTTCAGCTTTACTCGTTTTGCTGACTTCCAGTTACGAGATGAGGTGGAAAGGAAGGGGCGTCAAAGCCACGTGTTATCCATAGATATATGAAAAATTAACTAGATCCACAAACTTACCAAAGTCAGGCGCAAAAATGTCAGAAATAGAAAATATCTTCACTCGCTAATGCTCACCTTTGACTTTACAAATGTCACGCGACAGAGGGGGACATGTAACCCTCTGGCACTTGAAATTTGTACAGTCAAAGGCAGGGGAAAAAACTTGTATATTGTGCATCGACGCTAGGAAGAATTGTGTACCTAGTTCATTTTTCATATATCATACGGTGTTATCCACGACTCGGAGATGGCGCTACAATCAACCCGCGGTTTGTCGACGACATAAGGTATCTTATAATTACTATACGAGTAGCCAGTCCCTTTATAACAGGGGTTCTTAAACCCGCAAAATTACGACCGTACCTATACGAAGTATACAATGAACCTATTGCGTTAGTCCCCGCGCTGCACCCTTAAACAATAACCGCGTTACAAAACTCCATTATTCTTAAATAATATAATTGCCGAGTTATATATTTTCACGAACCAATCTATATAGTATATACAATGGAATGTTTTTCGAAAGCTACCGCGCCGTATCTTTCTAATTGTCTACGACACGCGAGCTCTATACGTTATAAAGTCGTAGAAATACGGGTGCGGCACTCGGGGGAAATTCCTACTTCTTATTCGCTAAGTACGCGCGAGCTTTTAAGCAACGTCGATAAGAAAAGTCGCGATTATACGCTCGAAAGCGTATTCGCGCCAATAAAGTTAAAATGGTGGAATGTGAAAACGCGCTTAGAAAATCCACCTCGTTCACTTTGGAGCGCTTTGGATTAAATCAAACTGAAGGGTGCGCGGTTACGAGGAAAGAACCGAAATAAAACAAAGCGGATAACTCGGTATTTATCGAAGGATATTAAAATCTTCAGAAACATCGGGTAATAACGAGAATATGTAAGTGAAAATTACATTAGGAATGTCCAAGGTCACCGTGAGAGTTCTTTCCACCCTCTAGATAGGCTTCAAAATAACTCCGAACGCGTGAAACCAACTCGAAATCCCACCCTAGCGGTCGCTTCTTTAACGGCCAGACTCTATAGATTTAATGACTTAAAACAATTGTCAACGGTATTTAATTTTCTAATTTTTTATGGAGATGCATGAAGGAGCTTAGTTTTTATTGTTAAAAGCCTATAATTGACCGAGATTAAGTGTTTGTGACCTCGTAAGTCTTCGTCAGTCTGAATCCACAGTAGATTTTATAAGTTATATATCTCTTTTCAATATGAAATTACTCAGGCACAAATATTAGATTTATTTTATGGTGGAGCTATATACAGAAGGGGATCCGCCATCTTAGGAGTTTCCCTACCTATATAGTCGGTTTCACTCTATATCGTATTGAAAATCGGAAAGAGTTGATGACAATTTGAGAGTGTGGGCGAGTAAAGTAATGAAGGGCAATGGCATTCCGCATTCTTGGTAATAATTCCGTCGAAGAGTAGTTGCCTCTACAACTATTTTTCTTTTTGAGATTTAACTTCGCAACCCCTCTTGAACAGAAATTATACAGTGCGACCCAAAAAGTTGCCAAATTCTATTGCTACTCCCAAAAAAGAAAAGAACCAAATTTGGAAGTTCGTAACCTATCTTTTTTAAGTGGGGCCCGGGGGTGAATTCGCTGCCCTACTATATGATAAATCCAGGACACGATTAGGGCATCCACTATAAAAAGCAACAGCTAGGTTACGTCGTTTTGGGTAAACGTTTATATTGACAAAAATACGATATTTCGGGGATATAATGACGTCACGTGACGAGGAAAAGTTGTATGAGAATTCTGTTAGCTCAAACTATGAGAGTCATACATTCTTGATTTACCATTTCTTCGCTCTATCACCAAGTAAAATTTTGGAAGCCCCATAAAATAATAGAATAATTTACTTTTGATTGAAATACTAGCCCCCTCCTCACTTCGTAGCGGTTTTGTTTCACACAGTTTCTATAATACGAAATCCATATAACAATAATAGCGGCGCGCTAAAAAACGATCGGGAGGCGACTTGGAAAGAGAAACCTCTACAGGTTGCTCGGTTGACCCACGCAGTTAACGACAAAAGGTTTCTATACAGCAGAGAGGCATTGCGGTAATATATTTAAATTCTAAGGGACCGTGGCTAGTCTCGGAGGGTACGGGCAACATAGAAGGCAGTCGCGCGGCGGGCCACACCCAAAAAAGATCCAATATATACAGCTACGCCAAAAAGATCTCGTTGCTCGCTACCGACTTCTCGACTAAACATTACTGGTGGTTGGCTCTGTTTTAGCGTATACCTTTACTCGAAAAGAAATGGAATATTTTTTGTTGATAGTTGTTTTTTAGGAAAAGGTAAAGGGCATCGCGCATGCTCAATTCATTTCTGACAATTATTTCGATTTGACTGATGAATAAAATGGAAAAATACTAAGTTAAAAATTAATCTAGTTACCTTTGGAATTAAGGTGTTATAAGTTTTTTTTATGATTAATTGAATTGAAAAATCGCTTAGTAGCCCAGCCCCAATATTGGGAATGAAATGCGTACCGCGCCTTTCCTCGTCGTCATCAAACTGGAAATTTTTAATTTCTTAAAAACGTGCCAACCCTGAAGCTTTTAAATGTTCAATATACGTTTTTAATGGTAAGAAAAAACTAAAAACATGATCCATAGACCTTCGATAGAAATAGTGGCACGATCACTTTAAAAATAGATAATGAATTCTATATCCGGCAAACGGAAATAATTTTCGATCTGATGACGTCAGATATTAAATGATACAAAACAAAATGCTGGGTGGGGGGAGGCGAAACAAAAGGCTCTATTCTATAGGCATATCCTTGAAAAAAAAAAAAAAACTTGTTTCTGTAGGAGCCAAATTTAACCATCTATCGAAAAGGCGCGAACGGTTATTTGTTTTCACTTTCTACAAAGATACGAAAAGTCTCTTTGTACGTAGGATAGTTTTTTAAAGAGAAGGGTGCGAGTCTTTTTACGAACTGAAAACTCGTTCCGGTATAGAGTTCTATAGTGGGATGATATGGGCAAAGACGATACGCGTTTTCAAATCAACCATGACGTCGAGGAAGTCACGGACTAACGTCAGTACCGGTTGCGAATGCGAATATGGGGTACAGTGTTTGAGCCTTATTTGGTTGTAGAAACAACAGATACGGATAGCGAAAGACCCAATTCGCTACCCGATCCGGGGTAGGCTGAGTATAGGTTAAATCCTACTTGAAAATTACAAAGGGCCCCCAAAATCCACTCAAATATGGGGCCTAGAAAGGAAACGAAAGTTCCTTCAAAATTCTCATAAAAGGGGCCTACAATTATTGTCGAGAAAAAACCGTCAGCTACGACGAAAATGAGGGCCTATAAAAGATATCAGCCTACGTGTGTAAAAATCCAGGCGGCCACTGGGTGAAAAATCTCGCAAATTACTTCGTATTACACTCAATTCTCATCCATGAGAATTAAATTATTCAATTTCAATATCGTAAATAACCATGATAAAACTAATATCCTCACAAAAAACAACATAAGAATGGAATTTATATAAAAAACTTACCCGTTTGAAGGTCTACGAGGAATGCTGTTTGAGTTTATGATATCCAAAATAACGCGTAGGTCAGGAATGTTCACACTTTACGCGACTCGGAAAAAATACACGCGAAAATGTCACAAACGCGAATCAACACACTCGTCGGGCCTTGGAAAGTTACTTGGTAGTGCTCGTTGTTATAACCTTTGCTCTACTTTCATCAGTGTAGAGGTTGAATATTTCAGTTTCGTTTGACCTTTGCTCCATCGGTGTGCGTCGGCCACTCGCAGGCTCTTTCGCGTCGATGCTGCATGGCTCGATTATTTCATCGTTCGTTCGCCTAAAAAATAATTAACATAATTAATGACTTTTAAACTATTTGATAACAAACTTTGTAAAACATAAATAGCGGTATTTTTGGTAATACAAACAATTGTATTTCTCAGATAAAAGTATTAAATTATAATTTCGGTTGTTTCTCCCTCCCTTTTGAGATTAGTGACCGTGTGTTAATAGTCCTAGAGACTTATTAGCCTACGCTCATACTTTAAGCCTTTAACATGCATTATGTATTGAGAAAGGTGTATCGAACTCCATACCAATTACTACTCGTTGCGCCCGCGGATAAACCGACCTTGATTCAACTTTATTTTTTACTGCTTTTGTGTTAGGCCTTGTTTAAAAACACGCCAATCTTTCTCACACAGCACACTCGGAATATGTTTTGGGGATTATTTGAACGAACTAGATTAACAAATACTCAAAATTACCTTTAAGACAGATTGAAGAATGAATCAACGCGATCCTCAAGATAAACCATTCCGTTACAAGTTTACAACAGATACTTTGTAGCCATAAGCGTGGATTGTATCTTGTACAAGGGACCAATTAAGATTTTACATGCATTACATTATCCTACAACTACCATAATTTACTGTAGCAATTAGATTTACGAAAGATAAAACTAAAACACGACTCAATTATAGAGTACTACGACAGTCAATGACGGGTGGCAAGCTACTGGCAGATACAGTACCCCGTCCTCTTCTGAAAAAACCCGCTGGACTCGCGACAGCATTTATATCTATAATTGATTTCAGAGTCTCTCTTTAAAATGTTTAATTTATATACGTTTCAGTGCCACATACCGAAAATACCGCCTCCGTAGGAAATACATTAAACACTTCGGTACTGAACGCGAATATGGAGAATGAAATAATGGAGCGAATTCGGGTAGAAATCGTAGTCTTTCTCAACTTTACCGATACATTTTCGTATCGTTCGAGTTTCGGCCGACACATTTTACATTTATTTTGTCCACGTTAAATATAATATAGGAATACTATGCCTATATTCTAGAAATTAGCATTTTTTATCGATAGGGACTGTAAAAAATATGTGTAAAATCCTGTTTAAAGTCCAATGTCGTTATGTCGGCGCCAGCTGGATAGCTAACATGTAAATTACAAAAGGGCCTCCAAATCCGAAATTTTAAAATAAAAATTTCCCCACTATACTACGTCATCACTATGGTTTCCTGGCTATTGTAGAGCCTACGGTTGATTCTTGCGAGTTCGGGCACAAATGATAAGGTCGTTTTCGCGATACCTTACATTATTTCAAATACAAACTGTAAATATTTGTTTATTTGTAAAATATCCCGGATGCAACTACGCGTGAAGGATAAAGGTTTTTGTGTCAATTTTTTCCATACGAGTCAATATTATGACTATGGCGTAAAATACATTCCATTACACCGAAAACTAACAAAAAAACTAAAGCTCTACTCCATTTCGACATATACAAAACCAAGATCGGCTTTAGGAAGCAAATGGTTCGTAACCGCTAGCTTTCAATGGATCTCTTTAATTTCCAAGTCTTTTAAATGGAATCTCTCCAGACTAAAAGCCAAAACTTCCATTTCCCCGAAAACTTTGCTTTCGTTAATAGCGACGCCTTCTATAACCTTATACAACGCTATAAAAAGTTACGCAGAAGTGCAAAACCAAATTAAATCGAATGCCGTAAACTTTATATTAATAATAATGGAAAGTATTCAAAGAAATATTTAAATATAATATTCAACTTTTTAGAATTGAAATAAAATTTCTAAATTTACATTTTGGTCATTGTTTTTTAATAAATTTTTAAAATATTTTTTTGGGTTCGTGAAAAAATTGTTTATCGCCTTTTTTAACACTAACAATTATGATGTATGAAAAAATAGAACCTCGTCTCTAATTATTACGTGAAAAAACTTTAAAGGGAGAATGCAACCTAACAACAAGTGATTTTTAATCGATTCCTTATTGTTATAAAAAATTTACCAACAAATATTAAACTAGAAATAAATTTAAAACTTACCCGGAAAATAGGCTTAGCGGGATTCGTGGAGATCAGCTGATTTCCTCGCGTAAAATGTCTAGCGAACAATCGAACGCGATTGTAAGTCTCGCGCAGATCTCGCGTGAACGACGGGCCTTCGCTTATTGGTCGCTAGACTTTACACGGTTGCAATTCAGCTGATCTCCACGAATCCCGCTAAGCCTATTTTGATGGTAAGTTTTAAATTTATTTCTAGTTTGATATTTGTTTCGCTAACTATTTATCGGGGGTTAGTCACTCGTCATTTGTTGCATTCTCCCTTTAAAACAATTCATTCGTTTCGTAATCCAATCTTTTACCCATAAACTCTATTGAAATAAGCCCAAAATTAGATTCAATGATAGTAGATGATGTAAACACTCTATAGCCATTGATTACCCGGTACTTATTCGTTAACAGAAATGAAAATTTTCTTATTTTTAATTTACAAATCAAAAGTCTCGCGTATGAAAAGCTTGGCTAGAATAAATAAGAGGTTTGGTAAAGTTGAGGTAAAGATGAGGAAGAGGGTTTACTGATATAAATGAAACCGCGATTCGGGTTCTTGGTTGGCTGATTAACTTTTCCCACGTGGTACGAAAAGGCGAGATTTCCCTATTAATTCCCACTCTATACAAAGTGATAATGAAGCGTTCAAATTTTAGAAGCTATACGTTGCGTTTTTTTCAAAATGCTAAGAAGAGAAAGGAGGCTTACATATTTTTCGAATCGAAAAATTAAGTAAATAAATAAATAAGTTGAGTAATTATCAATTTAAGTGATCGCTTGCTTAGTGAGTCCACTTTTTACGAGTGCTTAGGGCATGTGGCTTAATTTACGAATGTATATGAAAACTGCACGCGTGTAAACCGAATGGCATTTCACGAGCCATAATTTGAACCTTTTTCCTTCCAGTTTAAGACAAAATAGTAGCCACAGTTTTTAGCCAATATTTCCCGAGCTATATCCAAAGTCCCATTGGTCTTAATTCCAACAATAGGAAAAAAATAAACGTTTTTGCGACTGCGTCATTCTTTTTACTAAAATATTAATAATTTTAAACGTTATAAAATCTGTCTTAATGTTTCATTCACGTGACTATGGCCGCGTTCATACTAAGCCTTGGAATTGATTTAAACCATTTCAAAACGTTTCGCTAGAGTCGCGTGAACGGGAAACCGTCTTTTTTCGTATCGATTTGATTCGAATTCTCGAAACTGCTTCGGGAACCAGTTTCGTACCGATTCGGTTTCAACAACCGATAGATGAAGCTATACGATAAATCGATTTATAAAGATAACGCGAGACGCTTAAAACGATCCCTGGTGATTCAAATATCGGTTTGATTTCACCGTTTTAAATCGATTAAGAAATGCTAGTGTGGCCGTAGCTTTAATGTTCACTTTCACGCGACTATAGTAACGGTCACACTAGCATTTCTTAATCGATTATCTTTATAAATCAATTTATCGTAGCTTCATCTATCGGTTGTTGAAACTGAATCGGTATTAAACTTGTTCGCGAATCAGTTTCGAGAAATCGAATCAAATCGATACGAGAAAAGACGGTTTCCCATTCACACGACTCTAGCGAAACGGTTTAAATCGATACCAAGGCATAGTATGAACGCGGCTAATGTTCACTTTCACGCGACATAATGTTCACTTTCTTATTACGTAAGTTCATTACGCCTTTAAAGTCGCAACTTTATTCGAAGTGTCCCGCAAAATGGGTTTGTAGATGCGTAGAGAGAGAGAAGACTAGAGGAGGGAGGTGAAACCGGGTTCTCTGAAGCGTGATACAAACTCCGGGGCGATAGTATATACACACCGTTAAAAATATGAGTTATCGGAGGGCAAATTCGAGAGCCCTCGACAGCGCCACCCTCTCCCACCTTACCCCATAATTTATTTCGTTTAAAATTATTCCATGTTTTAATATTTTTTCTTTTCTTTACTTTAAGTAACAAATTTTCCAGTTCGGCACCCGAGCTATAGTTTTTAATCAATGTTATAAAAATTGGTGTTTTAAAGGGAAAATACCAGTTGAAACTAAAACTTTAAATATATTTAGATATATTTTGAGAATAAGCGTGCTAAATAACGTATACTTACTGATATAATTTATCATTTTTTTAGGACTTTAGTTTATAGTATATTCGTTCTAAATCATGGATGATAATTAAAACCAATCACTAGTTTTTAGAGTTTAAATTAAAATCTATAGGAGAATACAACCTCACTTTGAACAAGCTTCCAGTAGATAATTTGTTTTAGATTAAAGTGAAGCTGTCATGAATTATTAATGAACTTTAAATGGAAATTGGGTAGAATTTTCGGAAAGATTTGTCATAGAAAACAAGCAACTGTACTAAAAATACATATTTTATAATCGCCTTTTTCTAAATTTCCCGCAATACTACGTCATCACTATGGTCGCGTGGCTATTTGCAAGCCTACAGATGATTCTCGCGCGTTCAGGCACGTGATAAAGTTGCTCTCGCGCAGTCTTTTTCGCGAATGTGCTTAATCCAGAAAATCAACTATACCTTTCGTGTTAAAATTATCGTTAATTACGTTCCAGAGATACTCTTTCATATTTCCCTTCCAATTTAAAGCCGATAGAGGTTCAGCTATATACAAAATTAATCAAATGCGTCAGCGCAAAATTTGTTTACTCAAAATAAACTTATACGTTTGTATACGGATCATTTTTGGAAATCTGAACTTTCACGCATTCCGCGTGAAAAAGCGAAGCTAATCTCGCTTTTACCTATATATGACGTATTTACTTTACAAACACTATTTTCAAAAGAGAGTCCTTTTCGAGGGATTAGATGCACCAGCTTTAATATAAGGGATTGAAGGATTTTGAAAGTTTATAATTTTTTTTGGAACTTCTACGTTAGGACTTTGGAAACCTCAGAGGCAACGGGCTTCTCTCTCTCCCACAGAATCTGCCCTCTTGTAGAGTAGCGAAATTTCTGTATTCGCCCTTACAACCACTCCTACAGTAAAGGACAACTTTATAACCAGATATATAGTTTAAAGTATGACCTCCTAATGGAAATTGAGTAGCATTTTCGGAAAGATAATTAAAAACCGATTCAAAATATATATAAATATGTCATAAAATAAAATTACCGCGATAGTAAAAATATATATTTTATATATTTTATATATTTTATATATATATTTTTTTTTTTTTTTTTTTTTTTTTTTTACTAAACTGAATAATAACGCAATCACCACAGATCCAAAAAATTAATATTTACTGGGTCAAGGAAAAGATTAATTAAATTTATTTTTGAACCCGAGGCGAGGACCATATTATCAAGAATCCATTCAGGTTCCATAAGAATATGGGAGGGCCGCGATTCAATAACCATCCTCCCAAACTTTGTAGCAAAAGTTCGTCTGCTTCGAATCGATTTTTCAAGCAAATCGCTCCTGACATTATATTATTAACCCGCGCCACTAACGACCTTGACATAATATTTTGGGTAATAAAAATGGAGCCGACCGAAAAAAGATCTAAGCGTACAAATGTTGCGAAAATTGCAGACGAACTTTTGTTACAAAGTTTGGGAGGATGGTACCAGAGGCTAAAGCTATGATCCCATATTCTTATGGAACCTGAATGGATTCTTGATATTATTCAATTTTACTACATTTTGAAATCAAATCAGATTTTGTCTGATTTTGAAATCTATTTAATTCAATCATGGATTAATCAACCTCACAGGGATAATTCACTCTGGTATGATTTGCTATACTAGTAGTTCAAGATGTTTGTTTCAAACATGGCTGCCATACATTTTTTTCCGGCCCCTCAATTTTACCCCCTTACCGATACAAATCCGGAAGTAATCCACGAGAGCGTCGTCTGCTTTAGAGTTTTTTTCCCCCTTCAATATTTCACCCCGTGTATCGGTAGCTAGAAACTTCCGGTGTAGACAATTTTTGTCACCAGGATGCGATTCGAACAATCATTTTACCAGATTGAATTATCCCTGTGAGGTTGATTAATCCATGATTCAATTGCAGTTCAAAAATAGCCGATTTGACGTCGTGCTAAAATAGGTTCAATAGCCTTCTTATTATTACGTAGTGAACTCGCTCCTAGGTGGCAGGTCAGCGCATGAGAGTTGACCTATGAAGTAACATGTATGACAAGGGATCATAGGAATGATCGCGCTCAATAAACGAGGTTTAATCTTCAATCGTCTTTAGTTCATTTAAACCTAACATGGTGTCAGAAGTGGGATCCCATGTTAGGTTTAAATGAACTAAAGACGATTGAAGATTAAACCTCGTTTATTGAGCGCGATCATTCCTATGATCCCTTGTCATGCATGTTACTTCATAGGTCAACTCTCATGCGCTGACCTGCCACCTAGGAGCGAGTTCACTACGTAATACTTATCATATATAATACTTCATAATCAGGTCCCTTAATATTACTATTTGAACGCGTGGAATTATCAACCACGTAACAATGTAACAAGCGCGTATTGCAATTACGTATTGCCTTTGCTATTACAACCTTAACGATTCCTGCAAAGCCGAGACATACAACTTCGAGTAAGAAATAAAAAACCCTAAAAAAAAAACAAAAAAAAAAAAACAGAAGGTAATGGGGCCGAACCAACGGATGTTACGGATGTTAGAACTTAGGGCTTGAAGGGGGGGAGGGGGATAAAAGGTGGGGGTGACGTTCTAAAAATCAAGATTTGCCTAATTGCGTTTACAAAATTAATTCAGTCCTAGTATACGCGATGTCCTAACGCGCCCACCATCCCTAGAACTCTCTGTGTAGATGGTTTTTTAATTTTAAAAGCGTGGTGGGTTTTCAATTTTATATTATCGATCATTTTTCAAAACTTTCTGAAACTCCTTCGTTCATTTATCCCAAGTTTTAATAATATTAAATAATTACGGATAAACTTAACCCGACTGGAGCGAAAACTGCCAGCACCGTTACCAGTAACTTATTTTCTTCAAAATATTTTTAAATTAATGAAATTAAAATGGTTTTAAAGGTAAATTGAAACTCAGTTATTTTATATTCAATAATTATATTGAAAGGAAGCCTGAATGAAATAGAGTGGAATATGACCTAACCTAATTTTTGCTTTTCTTATGAACGACAAATTCCCTCTTCCAGATTGACGCCAACAAATTGAATCCCAATCTGGGAGAGTTATATTCTTAGCTAATGAAATTAGATCTCTAGTGTACGTGAACTTGGCGAAAATGAAAAAGATTTCGGATATAAATATAATTTTTTTCACCGAGACTAAAAATTCTTGGGACTATGTGACGTTTCCTGGAATGATATAGGAACTTTAGCTAGGTAAAAAAAGTTAAATTTGGCTTCTACTAAAGAACCAGTAGAGTTTTGATATACTCAACGACCGTGCAATCGATTTACGACTTCTTTTTAAGAGATTTTACAGTTTTCGCTATAAGAATTTAGTAGAAATGTTATTTTTCGTGGAAACCGGCCACATTTTTACGACCGTCTCAAATTAGAAAGTCAAAAAACGATAGTTTAGAGAGTGTCGCGAGCGGTGGGTTTTTCGAAGCGGCGTCATCAAGATTTAGCCACCCAAAATATATACACTTTAAAAATGTTTTAGTCTAAATATTTACGTTGTAACAAAATCCGGGTTGTATTAAAATACAGTTTTTCGATATGTATTTAGGTTATTTCTAAGTTTGAACCCTCCATCCCCCAAATGTAATGTCTTCTGAAGTATATACTCTTTAAAAATAAGAGTGCCAATTCCAAAATCAACAAAACACGAATATATCATTAATATTATCGCGTTAATTGGAAAATAAATAAGCTTCTAATCTTATCAGTATTCGAGGAAGTTCGTGAGGCTTGAACGAAATACGGTGAATTTCAAGATAAACCCCTGTAAGGAACTTCACCCAGAACAGCAAAGTCGAGCGAGTTAAACACTTTTACAGGCTCTGGGTTGAAATACCGAAGATATATAAACCTTAGCTAAGGTAAATTCGCGTTCTCATTGAAAATGGTCTGATTCTACTGTACTCGTGTTGAAAAGGAGTTTGAAACGATTAAGTTTTCCCTCGAACACTTTGATCGTTGATCCTCCTCAGGCTTAATCAATTTTCCAATTCCTAATTCTTCAACGAGAGTTTAGCTACTCGACCATATGCTACAGAAAGAAGTCATTCCGGTATCTGTTGTCAAAAATACCCTCGAAAAGCGAGTATATGGAATTGATGAATTCCGACAAAATCTCGCAATTTCTTACATGACATATCTTATTCAAATTCGTTTTATCCAGTCTAAACGCCCTCTATATTGAAGATATTATATGGTACACTGACTATTTTAAGCAATCATAAATAAAAAAAAGGGGCTAGAGTCGCTCTTTATAGAAAGTTCGGGTTGGTGATGACGTATCGAGATGACGTTATTAAAAGAAGCATCATCCCATGGCGCTTTTATTTCTAGCTCGACTTCTGATCATTCATCAGAATGAGAGCTTAATAATCTTTTCCTCGCGTCCCCGACTCCTCGTTTTTCCTTCTATTACGAATCCTCCCCGTCCGTCCGTCCCTCATTCAACCCGCGCCGAGTACTTCCAAAGTCAAGTAGAAAGAGTTAAGGAGTAAATATCCTCCAAGCTGGCAATAGTCGGCAGAGACCAATTGGGATTTTAGTCAAGATTTGTTTACCCTCTACTCATTTTCTTGCCAAGCGATTTCTAACTCTACCCACCCGCCCCACCATCCAGCCTCACCCCGCGCGCAAAACCCTATCTGTTCCCGCCTCCGACCCAGGCTACAACCGAGAAATTCTCGTATCCGCAGTGCCAGCCCTTTCCCCCCTACTTATTCCTTCTTTCTTCTCTCTCTATACTTCAAATAGGCCTCGGTGCTGCCAAGGCTTAGCGATTCTAGGCTCGGCCTCGGCTGGGGTGAATCGAGGACGCGCCCGACTATACGGAAATGTAAAGGGTGCGCCGGTCGGGTATAGGGGTGGAGTAAATCGATAGAAAAGGACATCGTCCAATCGATAGTAGCGCCGCGCGCGGCGTGGGGCGCTGTTCCCTAGCGTACGACGGTACGAGCGAGTTGAGCGCCATCCTCGTAACTAGGTCATATCGTCCACTTACACCCGAAACCCCATTTTTCTTGGCTCCGTGGCGCTCCTTCGTTTTTATATCCGCGACTCGTTTCCTTCAAAGTGGAAGATTGTATAATACTAATACTATTCTATAGGCCTAACCGCGTTAAGACCCGTATCTCGCCGTCTACATAACCTTCCAATATCTAACAGTTCTCAGCGTACCCCTTAATACCCTCTCCTGACGAATTAATCGCGGGAGAATGGGCTAAGGAAATACGCCTATATATAAAACATATTGTTTCGTTACTTTTTGAGGTTTTTCAAGGTTTCCTCTAAGAATTTTTGGAATTAGTATTTTAAAATGTAAAGTTCTTCGCGAGAAAATTAGTCCGTTGTTAGCGCGATCAACACTTCCACCAGTAATATTTAATTATATTACAAGCCCTGAAATTTAAATATTATTCAATAACACGCATTAACATTCGTACGTTTATATTAAACTTAAAACGATCTATAGAATAAATTCTGAAAATGGTGGGACCCGTAATTGGGCTGTAGATTATTATTACACATAGCCCACGACCCCTCGACGGTTGCCGTACGTCTCACGCGAGAACCAATATTTTACGTGGAATTAAGACGGATAGAAAGCGAAATAAATTAATTTAAAATACAAATTTTAATGTACATTGGCTCTGATGTAAATGTAGCTTCTATAAGCAGCTTCGAGTACATTATAATTCCTTCAAGTGTAAGGAAAGATGTTCATTTCCCATCAACTTAGGAACTTGGCATACCGTGTTATTTTCTCATTGGAGATAACGCAGCCTAAGGCACCACTCCCCCTATTCGCGATTGAAGAGATACGTTACGTTCAAAAAGATTTCGCGATACTCTCGATAAACGAACGAATCCGTGACTAAAGTATCGAAAAATATCTTCTTCGATTCCTATTTTTAGCCGAACAAATCTTTTTAGCTTCGCGCCAAGGAATCGTCGTATTAAAACAACAGAAACGTATATTTTGATAGCTCGGATAATAAAAGAAGTTTTTTCGACGTACTTATAAAACTATCTTCGGGTACGGCTTAGAGAAGCCAAGCTCGAGATACAGTACTTTTTTTTCCGGTCAAGACTAAGATGGGGTGTATTTGTTGGATACGGGCTTGGTACGTAAGGTGTGGAGGAAAAAAAGAAGACCCAAAACTGGTAAAACGCGCTGGAGGGCATTAAGCCGTTCTTGTACAGCCCTCTCTATATATATAAATATACACCACTTTCTTCGCGCCATTTTTAAGTTTCGTAATCACGGCGGATCTGGTTGCTATGGGAACGTGACGTCAAAGGAAAAAACGAGGCTACATAGAGAAGAGAAAGGTTGGGGGTACGAAGGGGAAAGAAAGGCCCGCGAGGAAGGGTCCCGCCCGTTTTTACTGGCGGAAAAAAAAGGGTTGGAGAAATCGACCCGGTAGCGGACGGCTCTAGACATAACGTATTTTTTACCTATTCAATGGGATTTAGGGCAATTTCGTACGAATTACGTTTTATTCGGACGAAAATAAATTCACCTATAACTTGATAAATTAATAAATTATTCTAGGAGAATAAGAATGCTAAGAAAAGTACGGTTAAAAATTCTTCGATTAAGCCCCTAATTAGAAACTTTTGTAGGTAAACAGATAAAAATGGAAGAAATTTTAAATACAAAGTAAGAAAATATATAAATCCGTTTCAGTGGTCAAAACGTTTGAATTTGATATTGAAGCGAGGAAATTTTACGGTTGCTAGGAACGCTTTCGAGGCTTACGGTTGACGTTATTTCAGCCAAGTTCTTTAGTATTGATTTATCAAATAGCGTGTATTTAAAATGGGGGAAAAGGCAAACTTGGGAATGGCCAAGATATAATGAAGGGTTTTAGAACGCCGTGTATAGTCTAGAGACTACAGTTATACCCGCAGTCTAACAAGCGCGTGGGTTTGACCATTACTTAGACCAAACTCCCTAATCACTTATCGAAATGGAATTGCGCGTGAGTATTATATATGCGGACGCTTCCCAGTCCCACCACGCTACGTATTAAGATATATCTTTTACGACACGAAATTCGCTTATTCGAGTGCGTGGTCGTTGTAGGTATTACCTAAAAATGTTTTCTTGAACCCAGTTTGATGGCAGTCTAACTTGACCATCGATGGTATATTGCGCGGGTTCCTACAGATTTGTCCAAACAGGGCGCGACGACAGAGTTTCCCCTTCTAAGAGTAGAACAAAACGATGGCAGCGAAATAGGCGTAATGTAAATTATGCCAAAGCGATACAACGTGAGATAGAGGGAGGTAAACCTTTGCAATATGATTCACGTTACCACAAGCCTAGGGATTAAACAATTACTTCAAACACTATTATAATCATATTTTTTACCATAACATTAAGCTTAATTTGATCGATGTTTAGCGTTTGAATGCTGCAGCCAAAAAATTTATATTCGCTTCCGCTTCGAATATTAGAATATTTAGGTTCTTTCGCAACTTATTTCTAACTCTCTTTTTCTCTCTTTCTTTTTTCGCTTCTTCTCTCGTGGACTTATTCAACCGGATCTTCTCCACTGGATTTTTCTACACACTTCATCGTCGAATCTTATCGTGCGATCTTTTGGAAAATGTGCCGGTTGTGAATCGCGATGTTTCGGTCAATTCGGTCGGTACGCGCGTGATAAACGGTTTCGGTCTTTTGGTTTGGTTTGGTTTGGTTCGGGTTGTCAGGCTGTACCCCGCTCCGCGTCCTTGCTAAGGCCGCAGAGCGTCAACTAGCTGCCGCTGCCGTCGGGTCCTGCCGCGCCGGCCTTCCCTCCGTCTTTCCCCGATAGCGTAGACGCCTTCGGGTTGGTGTGAGCGGCGATGACGCCTAATGACGATGATCCGGCGGAAGGCGAAGTGACCTCCCTGTTCCGTCCCTTCACCAGGGAATCGCTAGCGGCCATCAAGGCCCGGATCGCGGAGGAAGCGGCGCGCAAGAAAGAGGCTCAGGCGGCCGCCGATGCGGCCGGTGCCGATGACATCTACATTCCTCAGCATATAGAAACTATAAGGAGGCCGGACCCTAATTTAGAGGCCGGCATGCCTTTGCCCAGGTTTATAGCCGCGGACTTTCCGCCAGAGCTCATAGCTACGCCTATAGAAGACTTAGATAAGTTCTACGAAAACAAAACCGTAAGTACACACCTTATTTTCAAAATAATATCCTATATCGAACACCGACAATCGCCTATCGATACCACACTCCTACTTATTCCTATACTCTTAAGCTACACCAGCGCGATACCTATACCATAATGGTACCGAGACGCCATAACAATATAGCTAATATCTGAAAACTTGCCTTCAAAGACAAATTCATTTTATGGACTAAAAAAGTTGCCTTTGACCGAATCAATTTTCGCGTTTGACGCAAATTTTTGGCGTTTATGAATTTGCCTCTTGATCAACTTGTTTATCTTTTGTAATTTATGTAAAGTTTTACTGACATATCTAGATGAACAGGCAATTCCTGAAATATCTGGAAATATCAGGGAATTTAAATATTCTCAAAAATTCAGGGAAATATTAAGACACCTTTAAAATTTGGCAGAAATCAGGGACATTCATGGAAGCTCAAGTAGTTAATCATAAACGTAATTGAAAATTAGTTGGTGCAACCCTAATCAGCTAAATAATATAAGATTTCATTGGGATTAAATTGATTTTCCAAATGTTGTATGAACCTTGATGAATCCAAATGATTAAAGATTGGTGGATAATTGATTAATAATTTTAATTATATAAAAGTATCGAGTACAAACGATAGTAATTGAGTGGAAACTGTCGAATTAAAGATTTACTAGCCCATACGCCCGTTGAGAGAGATATTCCCAATGATAAATAAAAAGGGGCAAAAAAAAAAAAAAAAAAAAAAAAAAAGATTTTTCATTCGGAGACGAAATTATTTATTAGCGCTTTCTACTCTCTCTCTCGCTCTATGTCACTATGTGTCGCCTTAAGCGGGATTCAAGAAGGATGAAAACGAATAAGTTAAGAGTTTCATTAAAGAAGGAGAAGACCAAAAAAAAGGGGGAAACACACTCGTAAATAACCAATTTGTCGAAAACGAACGAATGGCGCTAAATAAATACAAGCTATATAGAATGGTATGGTATATATCTTCTTACAACGGGCGGCTGTATCCCGAACTTACGGTTAATTATTAAAGACGGCCAGTATACCTGTATATAAATAAAAAAAGAGCAACTCGAAGGGGGTATAAAAAGGGATGTTTTTTCCAAACTATAAGAGTAAACGAGTCGAAATGATCGGAGGGTCCAGACCCTAGGGTATATTTACCAGGGTATAGGGCTGACGGAGTTACGTTTCAATTATATAATGGGATGGGTTATAACCTAACGTATCGTCAATCAAAAGATAACTTAAAGCGAGGCTCACACAATTTTTTTCAAGAAAAACACATTCGCAATTTTAGACCTCTTGGTTGCGTTGTTGTTAAGGAACCTCAAAACTAAAATGATATAAATATATATCATTAACGATAAGTTTGGAATCAAAGGCGAGAGTTTTTGGATTAAGAACTTTCACGTGGCAGCTAGAAAATATGTTCCAAACGCAATTTGAGTAGAGATCTAATTAAGAATAATTTATTATTCGGAATAAGTTTTAGGGACTTGACAATTTGCGTTTAAAATGAGTCTTAATCGTGCTAGGATCAAAGGACTCAGCAAAACAAGCTAGAGAAGCGTTAAAATTTCAAAATTACGAAAACTTTCCAATTAACACGGGCTCCGTCGTAGAATTTGACTCTTAGTGGCTGTATTCTCAGATCTTTCGTTACCAGTTAGGTATTCTACGACTATTAAAGCTAAACCTTCGACTACTTATGAGTGTTGGGTTTTTTAGTTTCACCGGTCGTTTGATCTTACGCTAATCGTTACTATACCCGAATCAACGTACCCTGATGGGGGCTCTGAGTCGGTGTATTCCCGTTTAATACCTTTTATCCGAGTGACACTACGTAACTTTCGGAGCGACGACGGTTAAAAGTCGTTCATTCCAGTACAGAGAGGAGGAAAAAAAAAAGAAGCTGGGGATAAAATGTTCTATAGTTTGCTCGGCATCTTATTTTATTAGGATTCCTTATATAAGAAGAGAGTGCCAGGAACTAAGAAAAAAGAACTTTATAAGAACGGTAGCCCTGGAAGGGGGGAGATGGGGAAGACGGATCAATGGACAGAAACGCGGGGCCACTTTTAAGCGTAATTCACGACGATTGTGTTATTTTTTTTTACTGTTTTCCGAAAAAGCTTTCACTAAAGAAGGATGAAAAGAGAGGGGGAAGAGATAATTTATATTCTACACTAGAGTTTCAATGGAAGTTGGTACGGACTACTTCTTTCTTACGAGGTTTAACATCACGTGTCATTCCGCCCAACTTTTCCGCGTTGCAGGTCAAATTTTCTCGAACATAAGCTAGTATTATAGAATTTTGAGACGACCACGTCAGATTATATATTGAGAAAAGAAAGACGTATTAAATATCGTTTCAATGTTACGAAATAAAAGTGGGTCACAAGATTATAGTTATTCAATATGAATACAACCAAGGTTTTTAAATATGGTCGCGTATTATATATTATAAATATAATTTATTCTAGCGAGGTATATTACGTGAAAGTACTTAATACACTTAACTTTCGTAAGAAAATTATAGTTAATTACGTTCCAAAATCAAGCTGCGTCATCAAACGGGAATATTATATATAAAGGGTGTTTCGAAAATGGTGGTAGAACCGAGCTAAAGTGGGTTCTATGGGTCATTTTAAGAATAAAATGTTCTATGACGTTTTGTCGTACGGGGCGCCGTTTAAGAGTTACGAAATGAATCATGTACAGATGACACCTAAACGTACATTAATAAACGTATACTCAATCAATTTTTTAACAAGCACGTGCTTTTAAAAAATCAGCTAAATAAATAAACGTATTTTATCATTGAGTATACGTTTATTAATGTACGTTAAGGTGTCATCCGTACATGATTCATTTCGTAACTCTTAATCAGCGCTCCGTACGATAAAAAGGTCATAGAACATTTTCGTCTTAAAAGGACCCATAGAACCCACTGAAGCTCGGTCCTACAACGTTTTTTGGAAACTGCATAAATGCGCCACCCAAGAGAAGTAATGTTTGAATATGGTTTTTATACTACGAAAAAAGTTCAAATTAAACCTCCTGGAGAGAATCTTTACACCCAATTTTGAATATATATGTAAATGTTAATACACTTTTCAGTCAACGTAAAAATCGGACCAATTATAATAATAATTCAGCCTTCAACAGTCTTAAGTTGTTCGTGAAAACGTAGCCAGGTGGAAATAACGACACCGTTTAAAATTATTGTATTCTACGATAGGTTGGGCTGATTTTTCCACTAATTTAAATTAAACCTTATTCTTTAAAAATTTATCGAATAATTTTTAAATTATCTATTATATTTTATACGTTAATTAATAAATTAACCCGCCCACGGTATTTAAATATTTCTTATTGTAATTAAATATCAAGGAAGGATAGTAAAAATGATCATTCATGATTTATTCGATTTAGAAACAATTTTTTTTATATAATTATAAACTTGGTTTTCAAGTTATTTACGAAAACAACTTGTTTTGATTCATGATAAGCAACTTCATTCTCAAAACTGAAAAATTAAAAGTTGTCAGGCCCGGGAAAATTGGCGGAAATAGGAGCATCTTGTCCCGAAGTTAAATATTATGGTACTCAAAAATCATTTCTAAAATAAACCTAACGGGCCTCCTATATGATTTTCGTGGCTCTAAACATTTGTGGGGTCAGATTGCACCTCTCCCTTGAAGTGATTCTCAATGTTCTATATGTTAAACTTTAACTTAGAGACAATAGAGTGAATGTCATGATAAGCCTCAAGAAAATAAGGTACCCTTATCTCTATCCCCCACCTTCAAAATTAGCTAATTAATATTACAATTAGTCTTACGCGATAAAATATCGAACAAAAATTGTGGAAAAATTCATATATTCATAACTGAGTCCGCGTATTCTGAAAATACATTTAACGCTCTCAGTTTAACTTTAAGTTTTCATATTTTGGTCTATAGAAGTTTGTTTACGGAATTTCTTGTCTAAAAACGCCAGAATGGAATAAAGTTAGGAAAGAAATAAAAGATCCGTTTCTCTAAAAAGTTGAAAGTTGTTTTTCCCCATCGTTTTTCATAAAAGAAATATATACCTAGGCCTACTTATCGTAAAAGAAAAGAGGATAAAAAAAAGGGTAGGGTGTCGCGCGAATCGTTTTCATTTTAGTCGAAGGCGCTAGGCGGCCAATGAGCTTCAGGTAAACGAGAACGACAGTACGCGAGAATAACTTCATTCTTTCCCCTTTACGAGGGTACCAGAGTTCGCCAAGGCCTAGCTAAAGAGAAGGGGAGCGCTTCTATTGATCCCAGCTCGGCCCATTGCCTTCCAAAAGGTGTCAAACCCTTAAAAAAAGGACTCTTTCTCTCGCTCCTATGGCTAGTGAGTGACAAAAGCCAGCTCCGATATAGAGAGCCGAATAAAAAAAACATAAGAGGTTCGGTACAATGAAAAGAAACGCTTAAATTACTTCAACACGATATTTGATTGTCAAAAATTACACTCAAAATTGTTCGTTTCGAGTAAGGCTAGCTAACAATTAAACCAGATATCTTTACAACTCTAAATTAGGTTTAATTTAAAAAGAAAATGAGATTAGAATGATAAGCGCATTCGAGGCTAAATAGTTATAGATTTCAGTCAGTAATCTTTTAAATACCGTTGTAATTTCTCGATTTTAAATAAAATCGGTTAATTACCTTCGTCAAAACGCATTTTAAAATAGTGGCAGCGTAAATCGCTACGTATACTGGCTAACATTTCTCGGACAAAGTCGTAAGAAACTTGGTTTCCACTAACAAACGAAATTGCGCGTTTTTCATTACGTCAATAAAATCTTTCGCACTAACAGAAAAATTCGCCAATTTAGGCGTTAATGGAATCAAACAATATGTAAAACGGCCGTTATTTTATAGCAAGTTGATCAAAAGTATTATTTTTCTTATAAACGAATTTTCCCCAATGCAAAAACTATCCCACTTTTTTTTACATTAAATTAGCTCAGGTAGATAACTTCTCTCTGTACTTAGAAGCTCCACGGTAAACCACTTCTACAGGCGTTGTATTGAAAATACATTAAAGAGTTTGCCCCTGGTAGAGAGCTTTGTTCCGAGCATTACTACGCAACTGTTGAAACACTTATACAGGCGCCGTAAGAAAATGCATTAATAGGTTTCCATAAGTATGATGGATCATATACTTCATATCACAAGTTAATTACTAACACTATATAAGTAAAATTTAATATATAACATAATCAGGTATTCCCTTAAAAATGCAGTACAAAACGTTTTTTTAAATGTCGAGTAACGTAACTTTATTATAATTTAATAATAATACTAGGCCATGATGTCTCTATGCAAGATCATAGTTTTTTTGGCATCCTTTGTATTTTCGCCTTTAAACGTCACTCTACGACAAGTTCAATATTAACTAGACTTACCGAACATTAATAATAAAGTTACTTTATTACATTTTTCCCAGACTGTTTAAGATTATCCCTCAAAAGGAGCCTACTGACCCGATTAAAGGATTTAATCTCCACCCACAACAACAAAAATGAAGCTTTCCCTCGTAATATTCACACGTTCAACGAAATCTCCCGATACGTTCCTTCGTACATTATTATGATGGAGAGTAACGTAATAAGGGATAAACAAAATTAGATCAACCTAATCCACTAATCTAGGCGTAAAAAAAAGCAGCATTGCCATCATTTAGATTGACGTAGTAAAAATTGAAGGAAAGGTTGGCCTAGTTTTTTCCGATAAACGCTTTGATGAAATTGACAGTCGAGACGACTACGAGGGAGGGGAGATAGAATGAACTACGCCGCGAATTTTAAGAGGATTTGTAAGTCGTATAAAATACTTCGAAAGGATATTCCATCCATTACTTCCTTTAATATGCTACGGGATTTTGTACGCGTAATTTAATTGAAAGTTTGATTTCGTTTTAAAGAAATAAAGTATAGTATCAAATAAGAGGATTTTTTGGTTTTTTTCATCAAAACCCCCCGGGGGGGGGGGGGTTAGGCTTAGAATATAGGGTGGAGGATCTAGCCATTTTTCGTCCACTTTTGAAAATAGACCGAGAAAAATAGCGGCCGGCGACGCGAAGGCGGCCCGAAAGGGCGACGTAAGGTCTACCCTGACGTCACTTAGAGAGAAGCCTGGGGGTCGATAAAATGGGGGTTAAAATCGAGCGGAACCGCGGGCTCGAAAAGGGACCGGCGCGCTAGTAAAGGACAGAGTCGTAAAGGCCAGCTGGAGAATGTGGGTTATACTAGAAACATCAATAACTCTAGAGCCAACGAGAGAGGCGCTACGGGCGGCTAGGGGATAAAATCCCAAGTATATTCCTATACGTACGAGCCAGACCTAATGAGAATACCGACTCTTTCTTCCTCATTCGCTAACGGTATTGGTTTCCAATTATTAGAAAATATTCTGGAACAAACAAACAAAAAAAAAAAAAAAAATCACGTCGTTTTTCGCGCGAAACGTAGAATGGGTTTGGAATATTATATATTTTGGTGTATGTAATAATTTCCCAATGGTCACCCGCTCACTCCCACCACCCCGTAGCCCGTCACTGCTAGCCTCGAGCGAGTCAGCTCAAATATGGGCGCGGTTAGCCCCACTTTATTTAATTTTGCCTTTCGGCTCATTTTCTACGAATGGGTGCGGCTTAAGTTTACGTATAGAAAAATTTACTAATATTACATTTGGGGAAAATATATCGTATCGCGTCTTCTAATAGGGCTTACGTATTTTTTTATTGTTTTTGCTGGTTTTTTATTACGTTTTTCCTAGCCTATACACTGAATTTATCAAGGTTTAAAAATTAAACCTATAACCTAATTATATTAACAAACTAGTTAAAAATTTAATTATAAAAGGAGTATATAAAAAATGTCGGATTGGGTTTCTTATACTCATGATTATAGAGAAAATAGTTATTAGAAATAAGTTATTCAATCATTTTGGTCTGTTAAAATACGCGATGGTAAAAATAATTTTCTTGTGAAAATTGTCGTTAATTATAAGTTCCAGAAATATAATTATTATGACATTTTCATTTTAAATTTTCTTTCTAACGTGTCAACTCAGAGGTATAATGTGGCGTTTTAATAGTATGATAAAATTAAAAGTATTATCCTTAATTAATATTGCCAAGTCATTATTGATATTATAAATTCAAAGGTGGATAATTACGTTTCCTGTATCAAACTTGATTAAGGTTTTAAAACTCAGGTAGACTTTCATTGGAGAAAAATTTAATTTGGCGTAGAATATTTCAAAACATCATAATTTATGATAATTACGATTATTATAACTTTTTTTAAATGATACATTTACTACAGACGGGGTTGCCACAGTTTTTCCAGATTCAAATTCCCCGAATTTTCCAGGTTTTTTCCTGACCTTTTCCAAGGATTTTCCCTGACCTTTTCAGCTAATATTACTCAATCTTTAACCTTTTATTTTTTATATTTCGCAATTGCGTTCGCCAAAGATTTGCATGTATATCTTTGTTCTAATCTATAGAACTGACACGGTCAGCTTCAAATCTTTTCTGCAGATAATGATTGTAATTTCCTGGCTCTTGAAAGATCTTCAAATCTCCTGACTTTTCCCTGACTTTTTAAAATATCTTAAAATTCCATGACTTTTTCCTGACTTTTTTCGTTCATTTTCAAATTCCCTGACTTTTCCCTGTTTTCCCTGACCTGTGGGGACCCTGTACTGAAATATTAATGTCGTTTTCTATTGAAAAGTTTTTATTTTTTTTTCGCAATCATAGATCAATAAAATCGGGAGGGCAAGGTTTCTTAACAATAGACTCGAATGAGGAGGTGAACTTATCGCGGCAATAATATTTTCCCAATGTAAAACGGCATCAGAAAAACGAAAAAAACAAAACAAAAAAATACCAACACATTTTCATTACGAAATGTTTCTATTTTGGTTGATCACACGCTGTGGCATTACGTTAGCTTTTATATTGAATATAGGATATATATTATAGTTTGGATATTTCGACGAATAAGAAGAGTTTAAGGAGAAAATATGAGCGCTTTTATATCGATTATAGCCGCCGTTTCTCGTTAAGGCTTTCTCGTGGGTTTAGCTTTCCCAATATCCCTTCACATATAGTTTCCGTTTCCGAACAATGTCTACGAGAAAATTCTTTATACGTAGTTCCGAGAAACAGAATTTATATCGAGGTATAAATAAAATTACGAAGTAATAACGGCCTGTACGCCAAATTTATCGATTCGCTATACCTTTACAGCGGGAAGTTCTTAAGAAAATAATTCCGGGAATCGTGGCCAATCTTATTTGACTAGCGGCTAGTTCCCCAAATTATAACAATACCGCGCTGATCTAGAGCCATACTGATGATTTAAGACTAATTTAATTAAGATACATACATTCTAGGGTTCATAAAGACAATTTCTACGCGGTTTGAGATCTCGTAAAAATCTACCTCCAACGTTTATAAAAGCTCAATTTTTAATATAGGGTAGGTGTATAATTAACTTCTCCCTTACGCGAATCGCTTAATCCAACTTCTCGTATATCTATACACGATTTCGTAGGCGTTTATCTATTCATATCATCACGAACAGACACGTACGGAGACAAAGCGGTCATCTCCAATCTGACACGAATCATTTTTATTAGGGACAAGGCTGTAGAAGTTCTTTCGGTCAACCATTAAGCCCGTTTTATATCCTTATAACATTTCCGTTAGCAAAAAGTCCGGCGGCCAGCGTTTTCTCTAGTTAATCGTACGGGTCAGGGTGGGCGCGCGAAAGTTTCTTAAAACTTCAACCACACACTCGATATATATTTCGTATTCGTACCCCTATCTAACGTAGAGAAGACTCGTCGGTGGGCGGAGAAAAGCCGCTTCCGGCCTCGATCTTACGACCCACGCTCCTCGACTCTTTCCTTCCATTTCTTCTCCGATTTCCTCATCCCACAAACCCCGAATAGATTAAGATTTCGGAAAAGGGGTCAAATATAAAGAAACCCAAGCTGGAAAAGATCTCGATCTTAAAAACATATATCCAAAGACCTTCGAACCCTCGATACGTTCCCACTATCAATTTGAAATCAGTTTTTAACGTTCAAATTAACTTGCCACGCTAATAATTGAGGACAAAAAGACCTCAAAGTTGATATTTCGCGGACCTTTGACCTTTCCAAAACGGTTTCAAAGTATACACAGTGCATGTAAACGCGTATTTAGTTTATCGATCATGGTATAGATAGTCCTACTTTTTAGCCTACACGAGAGTAGTATAGAAGGACTGTTTTAAGGAGAGGGTGAAAAATAAATTACGTTTCGCGAGCCCAAGAACCATCGATCATGTAATATTGTTTATTTTTGCTCGCTCAAAATCCGCTAAGCCTAACTCCGCGAGTGACAATATTAAGACGTCATCAAACTGGGTAAAATTCGAAATATTTTCTTGATCTATTTAATATACATCCATTTAAAGAGAGGCTGTCAATGATTTTTTCAGAAACTCCAAATGAAAATCGAGTAGCATTTTCGGAAAGATCGTTGAAAACGATTCAAAATATATACATATATATGTCAAGAGTATAAAAATACTTCATTTTAAAGTTTCTTAAGAATATGTCGTCTTAATAGGCATATGCGTTAAAAAATGATGACAGTCTCGCTTTAAGAACGTCTTGATTTTCCATTTCGATCTCCCTGTTAAGCGGCGCAACCACAGCGTGGCCCGCTTTAAGCGATCGAATAAGATCAAAGGATCGACTTACATCGAGCGTTATCCTCTAGTCAATTCCAATTCGAGTTGGCACTTGGCAGCAAAGTTCGCCTCCCACTATCTCGAAGTTAATAAATCGCGGAGATACGCTACCTTCGCGCTTATTGCCAACTCTAGATTGAATTAGGTAAATAGTCACAATCAGTTTGTGATTTCAACTCCCGCTTTGTCTAACTTTACCCGATTTATCATGGATCATAGAGAATAAGGGGGAGGGGTCTACCTTCGTACACGCTGTAATTTGAAACTGATTCCGATTCTAATGAAATGTCGAATCTTCTATTATTTACTACGGTGTGTTAGTAATTTAAACTCGTTTTATTTTTAAGCGAAGCAACTTCTCGGTGCATAAGCCTATTAAGATACGAAGCGACGAAAACGGACATTCTTAAAGGGAGTATAAACCCGTACTAAAAATCCTTTTGTTTCCTAATACCTTCTTCGGACGAGGCGTAATTAACCGTGGTTTTAATCAGATTTAACCGAGGTTTAAGTAGCCTTCTCAATTAAAAAAAAACCTCAGTTGCTTGAGATTAAACCTCGGTTAAATCTGATTAAATCGGCTAGTTACGTCTCGTTTGAAAAGGGTATAACGTAACTGGGCCTGATTTTAGAGGACATTTGTTAATGCAGGAATGTCAAGCCGTATCGTCCATCTTGAACCCGAGCTTTGTTTCCTTTAAGAGGCGCTTAGCGGTAACCAGTGACGACGGGGAATAGAAAGAATAAGCGTGTTATTCGAGATTAGGGAAGTATTTAGCCCATGGTGAAAAAGGTTCGCGTTATCCTGGAAATAACTATTACTAAGTCAGTAAGCCTTGGCTACTTTCTAAGGCTTAAGCAGACAAGTTGTTTTGTTACACGCTACATGACACGGATGAGCATGAACGTCAGTTTTTCTCGTTTCTGACTAACAATTGAGATAAGTGTTCATTTGTTAATGGTTCTATAGATGGCACTAACCGCGGCTATCCTGACTGTCACGCGTGAAAGAAATATGGCGGCGCTCGAGGAATGACTCGATATCTCTGACGTTATACGCAACGCGTGACGTTTGAACAACGTCATTGTATTTGAGACGAATCATCGTCACCAATTTTTGCCGCGGCATTGATCAAAGTCTAGAGCCTATAGTTTTTCCCCTACATTTTCCGATACAACGTAGAAGTCGCGGCGCTTGTCACAGAATTAGAAATTGAAACGAAGTTGATTTCGTATCTCCTCTTTCCCCTGGAGGGAAACGCGTAAAATCAGAAATTTTCTCCCGAGCTAAATATATCCTGAAATTAGAAGAGTTACCCTCCAATCAAAAATTATTTCACCCCTACACCTTATCCAATAATTTCGCATTCTCTCTAATACCCTTAAGTTTTCCCGCACGAGGCAGCTAGTGGCGGGGGGGGGGGAGGGTTCGGTTCGTTGGTTGACAGGTTGGAACGAACTAGGAAACGTCAATATTCTCTTCTAACGCCTTTCGGGGAACGATTTCGGAAAAAGGCGTTTTTGATACATTTTCGAAAAGAAAATGATAATTTTTTCATTGACAGGAACGTGTTTCTTTCAGGGGTAGAAGGTGATGGGAATGACTTACAAAAATATAAAATCCGAATAACCCTAAAAACTCTTAACTTACGGTCGTTGATTAATTTAAGGAAGAGATCAATCAACGTGTCAAAAAAAAGGGACTATTTTTAGAGGGAAATGGGTGGAAATAAAGGCGAGGGTATTATCATGGATAAACCAACAAGAGCCTATACTAGTACCGCATTTTATCAAAGGTTTGAAGCTGGTTTAAATATTTTGGGTTTGATCGTTTTGGACTTATCGATTGTTAAAGTAAACATATTGTTGGTGTGGTAATGGTGGTATCAGGAGGTCAAGGTTTCTTAAAGCGAGGCTATCATCATTTATTTTCGAATACATAAGGATTATATTTTTAGTTTTATCATTCTATTAAAATGCCATATTCCTTTCATACTACGTCATCTTTTCCATGGCATATTCCACTAGAAAAACCTGTACCTCGTTTCGTCCACTCTTTTATCAATCTTAACATTTACAAAGGCCATAGTTAGTTTTTTGTAAAGAAATTAAAAAACAGGAGATTTGTGGATTCTTTTCTGTAAGTGTGATAATAAATTTAAAAACTGTATGCCAAGAAAGAACCGCGTAATACCCTCTTCAGACGAGGCGTAATTAGTCGTGGTTTAATCAGCCGATGTTAACGTAGCCTTCTCAGTTCAATATACCTCGGTTAATCGTGATTAAACCACGGTTAGATCTGATTAAACCGGCTAGTTACAACTAGTCTGAAAAAGGTAAACGAAAGACCATAAATTAACTAACTTTATTTAGGTTTAAACCATGAAGTATCAATCTAAAATAATTTTAATATAATAATGGTAGATGTGTTTGATATATAATGATAAGTCACTATTACTTTTTGTATCTGGTCTAAAATCTATGATAGTGTAATTATTAAGGATAAAACCACTTATTGCGCAATAATTTTTTAGTTACGCTTAATTATTTATTTAAAAAATAACCAAATTTTTTTCCTACGTCAACTGATAAGGTTCCTAACGTATCTAAACCAACAAGCACACACGTACGCGAAATACCTAGATAACAGGCAAATCGCGTATAAACGCAATTTAGGCTTAAACAATTTTCCACTTTAAGGGATACGCGAGCCGGGATAAAAGGGAGTGTTTCCAATTGTTTAGTTTGGGATATATTGTCATATTCCCCAACTAGTAATGACGCTGTATTCATCGCGTTACTTGAGCCTCGTTTCCAATTACATATCACTTATAGCGAGATATACGGATCCGTTACGAAATGGATTTCGTTAAATATCCTAAACCAAACAAGCCAAAATCGATATTCATATACGGGATCAATACAGCGATGATATGGTTATACTTAAAGATATACTTATATCAACACCGAATAAGGCTAACAAACTCTACGCCGACAATTCAAAGATGACGTTTACGATTTAGGCAGTCATCTCTGGATGTTATTTATTTAAAAAGACTGGTTGAGCTGACGTGGAGCAATGATAACGAGATACCTGGGGGTAATTCTCGTCATACCCTCGTTATCGCTTCACTTTGTCTCTCTAGTTCGCTCCTTGTGTAGACTTAAAGACCCATATTCAATCAAGATTTTTTGTGGTCAAGAATAGAAATAAACGTAAAGTCTAAATCAAGGGCTTCGAGTGGCGAATATTTGAATGAATTTGATATAAACTTCTCTCGGAAAAGAGATAGATCAAGCTCGAAAAACTTTGATTGAAAACGGGGCTTAAAAATGATTATAATAATAATTCGTTACTTACCCATTTTGTTTCGTCGTTTTTTTCTTCGTCAGACCTTTGTAGTGATTAGTAAAGGGAAGGATATTTTTCGCTTCAACGCCATGAACGCTCTGTGGTTACTGAGCCCTTTCAATCCCCTCCGTCGTATGGCCATCTACATCCTGGTCCATCCATTCTTCAGCTTCTTTGTTATTGTTACTATCCTTGTCAATTGTGTCCTTATGACGTTTCCAAGCAACGACGACGATTCGGACCAAACGACAGAGTACGCAATTACATTTACGTTTTGCAATCCTATCAAATTTTAAACGTCCAAATATTAATCCAATTATATAATTTCTTTTCATTAACGCGACGCAATTTATTTCGTTACTTCGACAGAATAATATTCACGGTGATTTACACATTTGAGTCCGTTATCAAAATGTTAGCAAGGGGTTTTATAATGCAGCCCTTCACATATCTCCGCGATCCTTGGAACTGGTTGGATTTTGTAGTAATTTCCTTAGCGTGAGTATTAACGTGACAACGAAAAAAATCTCTATATCGCTTTAAAACCAAACTCGATAAATGATTAAATTAAAAAAAAAATAAAAAGCTCGCTAATTTTTTTGAATTTTTTTTTTTTTTTCACATTTTCGTTCAACAACGTCTACTAATATGTCTTTTCCGATTTTTGCTAGGTATTTAACAATGGGGGTGGAACTGGGGAACTTGAGCGCCTTGAGAACTTTTCGTGTGCTTAGGGCCTTAAAAACTGTAGCCATACTTCCAGGTAATTTTTTATTTACATCATCATCGGCTTTTTGTTTAAAAAAGATCGCTTTTTAAAATTGTGCTTCGCGTTGTGTGGTTTACGGCAAACGATAAAAAAAAAATGTTAAAAAATATATACCGGGTTATGAAAAAAAAAAAAAAAATACCGGTAATGCAAAAAATAAATAAAATAAAATCGGTAGCGGTAATAAAATATCGATAATGCAGAAAAAATATCGAAAATCGGTTACGCTGAAAAATATCGAAAAGCGGTTACGCGGGAAAAAAAATCGGATATAGTGATGTGTTTCGCGTGATAAGATGTCATCCAAGTTCACCACAAAAAAAAAAAAAAAAAAAAAAAAAAAAAAAACACCATCTCGAAAGCGGGTTTTCTTCTAAATTAATTCGTTCGTAATTAAGCCTAAAAATGAATATAGATAAGGAGATTTAATTATCGTAATTAGGAAAGCCGTCATCCGTGATTATCTACTTCTAGCATCGCGAGTGTTTTGTTTAAAAAGGCCTCGCGTGTGGCGAGTCGAATAGGGCTAATCGATATATTTGTCGTTAACGCAGGTCTCAAGACCATCGTAGGAGCAGTGATAGAATCAGTGAAAAATTTGAAGGATGTGATCATATTGACTGTATTCTCGCTTTCCATCTTTGCCTTACTCGGACTGCAAATATACATGGGCATCCTGACTCAAAAATGTGTCGCACCGTGTACCAACTGCTCTGACATCGCGTTCTTTCAGCACATTCATAACGAGAGTGAGTAAAAGATGTCCAACGCGACACGGTTCGCAATAATTATTGCCTATAACAGCTCACGCTTAAATACGAATCGGCGATCGCGCGCTCAGCGGGCGTCGTTATCTTTCTTCGCCCCATCAAATTATAAGCTCGCTCAAGCGCCATGTTCAGTTATCGCGCGATAGAGACGTCAACTTGACCCGGATCGAGTACCCAAGCCCGCTAATTGGTCAAAGAAGGTCCTTCCATTCAATTTGTTCGGGTTTTTGACATACAAGGTGGAAAAGATAAGACTAATCACTCGATTTGTGGACAACACCCCATACAGTCACTTCCGTCGGGGCAGTATCCTCGTAGCGAGTGTTGCTAGATCTGATCTTTACCACCATAGACATCGCGTCATCATTTTATTGGTATTTTTCAGTGTTTTGACAGAGTGGGAATTTCAGTCACGTGATGTGGCGTCATTATAAGATAGTGTTAATAGGAGTTAAACCCTTGATTTTTCGCGAGTTAAGCATCCCGGAAAGAAAGCGGTCACTATCTCGCGGTTATTTTATCACTAGTATGTCCTACATTCCCAAATCAATTTCGATTAGGGGTCAAAGTACTCGGTCAGGGTCGAAACGCGTCTCCTGGTCTCGGCATCTTGGCATGTCGCGCTTTATCTAGGATTTAACGTAAGCTTTAATACTTGACGTGTGCTACGGTTAGGTCACTGGACGCAAGAAGAAGACGGGACTTGGAGGTTATGCGGGAACTCTACGGGTGCCAGGTAAGATCAATCGAGATTACCATAACCAGACGGTTACGTCGAGGCTTCTTAGTACGAGGCGAAAATTAATACTCCGTATACGTCTTTGTTTCATCGCGTATTAAAAGGTCGTGTCCGAAGGACCACACCTGCCTTCAAGGAGTGGGACCCAATCCAAACTACGGTTACACCAGTTTCGATACTTTCGGATGGGCCTTCCTGTCAGCGTTCAGGCTCATGACGCAAGATTTCTGGGAGAGTTTATACCAAATGGTAACCGGCTTTAAACGAGACGCGATGGCCTACAATAGACTCGAATGTCAGTCAAAGCCGCCTCATTCTTAAGAGCGCATCTTTGACGGACAATCGTCCACGCTTATGCCAACAATCTATAATAACGATCGAAAGAACTTTTTTCCTTAGCAGCGAAGTTATATTCTCAAATATATAGGAATATAAAAGTTACTTAAACGGCGACACCAATTATCAAAGATGGAAGCGCCAATTCGTTATTCATTGTATTATACGTTTGAAATTGTTGGCATAACTTTTTAATGACCTTGAGTCGAGGCACTAACGCTTGTCCGTATATATGACTCGAATATTTAAAATTCATGGACGTTTCCCTAAAATGATTGTAATGAAAGCCCCCAAAAGTTATAATTCGGAACGGTTCTATTGGACTGATATTTCGTAACGCGGGTTTTTCTCATTTGTCTCTTCGCAGGTGCTAAAAACAGCGGGCCCGTGGCACATTGTGTTTTTTATTGTGATAATTTTCCTCGGTTCTTTCTACCTTGTCAATCTTATTTTGGCCATTGTCGCCATGTCTTACGACGAACTGCAGAAGAAAGCCGAAGAAGAAGAAACGGCCATGGCGGCGGAAGAGGCCGCCATGGAAGCGGCAGCCGAAGCCAGGAGAGATGAAGCGGCCGCCATCTTGGTGAGTACCACTCTTTCACTCGCGACTCGAAAGTAATTGGGATTGATTCGTAACAACGATGACAATGGGATTGAGGGCAGTTGTTGTAGCCACGGAAAGCGACCGCGACATAATTAAGGCTGCGAATAGAACTTTCCCAATTTAGAGTTGATTTATAGACTCATCTTAATACACTCGCGATAGAATAACCATAGTCTAGTATACTTTTAACTATGTTCTAGAACCGGCGTGAAAGTCAACTAACTCGTGTTTTTTCGGTGTAGGAACTCTTAGGGGTGTTCTATCAAGTCTGAAATTTTGACATGATAAGACTGACACCATTCTTGATCTTCGAATCAATTTGTATTGTACAGACAATGCTCGGACTCGGATGGTTCTAGATAAATTATCTTTAAGACTTATTTAATTCGCAACTAAGGTCGCGATTTAATCTTTAAGCTCCTCTATAAGAGCGTTCTCAATCAGTTTCGTAGCGACAAATCTTAGGCTCCATGTGGCGCTAGGATCTCCTTATTTATATAAATATTCCCCACCGAAATAAAAGGTTCTCGGCGACAGTGTGGTCTTCGGACCACCGTACCTTCGATACGAAAGTTTTTAACCGGTCCTAGGGCCTAATTACGTTTTATAAACATCTTGAACTATAAGTTAAGGGGTTGGTTGCGTAGTATTTGACGGGGAGGTGATATTTTTGGTTCCCAATACGACAGCAAGCGGAAGAAGACGAACACAATCGGAAAGAAGGCATCGGGGTGATTAAGAGTCCTTCTGAGTCTTCGTGTCGGTCCTACGAACTGTTTGTCGGCCAAGAGAAGGGCCCCGAAGACAAGGACTTGAAAGAAAGAGAAAGCATAAAAAGCGCCGACGGTGATAGCATTTACGAGCAGAGAGGTCGAATGAACGGGAAAGTAAGAAAGGTATGGGGGCTTCCTTTCTTTAAACAACATCAACCGAATTAACTAAATAGATACGAAAGAAACGCGACCCTATATTTAAAAACTAAATAAATTAAAAATAAAATAAAAGCTAGAAATTGCCCAATTTTAAAATAATAACGCCCACCTTAATAGTTAAAATAGAAACGCGCGGTAAATAGTAAAGCGTAGTAGCCGATTTCATCCCCATCTTTGAAATCTTAAAATTTTGAGAAGATTTTCTCAAAGATCGAATGATGTAATGTTTAAAAAGAGAGCCGGAAGTCACACGCCGTCTCGATTTTTTTAAACAAAAATTACCCAAAATTTATATTTGGGTCGATATTTTTTTGACACGTATCTTAAAACCAGGGATAAACGATTTTAACTTTTTGCCCTTTTTATTGGTTTTTGTCGTATTTTTTTTTTTTTTTTTTCTCCATAATTTTTTGGTTTTTGATTTTGGCTATAATCCGATATAATATTTTGTTTAATAATTTCCAAATCATATGGAATACGAGGCAGGCCGCGTTCTTGACTGAAAAACAAGTTCTAGTTTCCATATCGTATATATATTTTGTTTTAATTTATTCCATTTTTCCGCTGCGTATATTTTTGAAATTTTTCGTTCTCTATTATATTTAGGCGTCGTCTCTATCATTCTATCTATCCGTATCTCGATTATTTCGTTATTTTGTTTGTCCCCCCACCGCGAGGAAAAAAAAAAAAAATTTAAAAGAAAAAAACCACCAATGGTTTTACGTTATTTTTTTCTTTTCGTACTGTTATAATTTTTTCATTTTAATTTTTTAATTTTGAGCAAACTAATTCCTGTTTATTTAATTTTTGCTTCTTTTCCACATAGGCATCAAACTCAAAAGCGGAGATTCCCCATAAGCTATATCTACAAAAATTCCCCCAAATTTATGATTTTCCTCTATTTATCATTTTTCTCTATTAGTCACGTTAGATATCCTCTCTTTTTATCTATCTCTATCTCTCTCTATCTTTCCGTATATATTCGTTATTATTATTTGCTGTCTGATTTAGATTTCATTTTAAAAACCAGTTTTTTTACGCAATTTTAATTTACAATCCCGATTTCTTGGCAATTTGGCAAAGCCTGAACATTTTTTCGTATATATATATATGTATATATAAATCCTTAATTTTTGGTTTTTCAGTTTTTTGATTTTTTTTTCATAGAAATTTTGACAAAGCTAAAGAGAAAGCTTGATTTGTCGTTTTTTCAATAGGGGTCCATGTTTTTTTACAAAAAAATTTCCAATTTCTCCGATTTTTCTCTAATTACCCTTTTTTAGTAGAAACTTTCTAGCGGTAGTAACCGAAATATCTCTTATTCCTTACAGTTTTTTCTCTTTAAAAAAAAAAAAAAGGAATCAAATTTGACCCCCGTAGTTTTTAGTGGGTAGTTTTCTAACTTTTTCGATAGTTTTACCGGTAGTCATTTCCGAAAACAAACCTATTTCAAAAAACGTAGTTTTAGTTTTTCGCCACCGAAACTTTTTCGTTTATAATATCGATCGGCTAGATGTTAATTATAAAAGGACGACACCCGCCAAGAAGATGATAATACGTCACCGTAAGTATGTTGAGTGTGTTGGGAAAACTTGGATTCGCGATTATCTCATTTATATATTTAAGTATATATATAATCCCCCCGTTAATACGTGTCTAATCGTAAAAATAAATCCGATAAACCTCAGTTTAGATAACGCCTTATCCCTCCACATCCCCGTAACGTTCTTGGTAGCAACGGTAAACGGGAAATAATTTAATTATATATTTAAATAAAAATATTAAAATGAAGAGAATGAGAAACTTTAATTTTCGTGTTATTTTTAACGTTTGAAATTTTTATACCTCGAACAAAAATCTTTTTCAAGAATTTTCTTTAGAACTTTGGACGCTTTGCGTGTTGCTTCGCTTTTTTTGGTTTTTTGTTTTCCATTTTTTAATTTTTAAACGATGATTTGTTTCACACGCTTTTCGTAATAAGAATAAATAAACGTATATATAGTTTTTAACTTTTTCCACCCCCTTTCCTTACGCGTTAACGAGCCCGTATTCGCGTAATACAGGCTCGATTATATCAGCACTAGAGGCAGCTTTTTAAACGATCATTTATTCGAATATTTTCTTCCCGGCACCGCGCCAAATAGAACGGTTCATTCCGGAACGAGTTTTCAACATTTCGTTTTAATTAATATAATAATAAACGGTAAGTTAATTTAATTAATATACGGCTCTCGCGATGGAATGAACTCTTCGAACCGTAGATTAAAATTAGGTTCCCAAGATTGAAGGGAAGCTATACGAGTTCAAAATGGAACAGCCTTGAAATTTATTTTAAGAATCCGCGTACCAAATTAAAATAAGTTTTAAAATATGAATTTCGATGAAAGGGAAATTTCGACCAAACAACGTTATATCAGTTGACAGTGGGTAAATCAATAGCTACGGTCACACTAGATTTTCTAAATCGATTTGAAACGGTAAAATCAAACCGATACTCAAAAGGAATCGTTTTAAGCTTCACGCGTTTACACGTTATCTTTATAAATCGATTTATCGTAGCTTCATCTATCGGTTGTTGAAACCGAATCGGTACGAAACTGACTCTACAAAGCAGTTTAGAGAAATCTAATCAAATCGATTCGAGAAAAGACGGTTTCCCGTTTTGAAACGGCTTAAATCGATTCCAAGGTTTAGTATGAACGCGGCTAAGGAGAGCAAACTACTCCAACTCTAATTTTACGTCTCAAAAGGCGGGGTAACTCTAGAGAGACTTTGAAACCGTTTTTAATCGTTATGGAAAGGTCAAACTGGGAGATTTTGGAGTCAACTGTAGAGATTTATTACCTTCAAAAATTTATTTAACTTAAAGGGTTTCAAAGTACCTAGTGTGAACGTACATTAAGAGTAAAATACATTCGCGGAGAGGTTTTTACGTGATTCGAGGCGTTACTAGCGGAGGAAACTAGAGCGTTGGCTCTCCTTGTTCGTCCACCGTGTTTATATCGATTTAGTTTCGTAGAAACATCGCCTAATGGCGAAATCGAATGACCTACGTGGTTCGAAATTTATTAGAAATCCATATTGTTGCTATTTAAAAACGTGTGATTGGTTCAATTTTCCTCTTGGTTGAAATTCAACTTCAACCTAAGTTTATAAATTAATTTCAAACACCAAAAACGTGTCCCATAATAGTGGAAAAATATTAAATACGTTTCTTGGTACGCTGATTTTAAAAAAATAAATTAATTAGTTACGTATTTAACTCGTATTTTCCCTTAATATCGAGTCGAGAATCAATGAATTTATGATATTAAAGATCGCGAATAATATCATTTTGGTCACGAAACGGTTTTAAAAATTATTACGGAGATTCGCGGGACCTTTTTTAATTAATTAAAAAGACGTTAAAGGCGATAAAATTGGTTAACGGAGAAGATTCGATACGAAATGTCGGAAGTATCTATCGCGATTAGGTCAATTTTGGTTCTCGACCCGAATGTAAAGCGTGTATTAACTCATTTTCAAACCCCGGATAAATAGTTAACTTATAACAAGCGCACACTTCGCAAAAAACCTCGCACGATAAATCGAACGTATTAGAATTTCCGTATAGATTAAAAATAAATTACCCGAGATTTGAAATTTCAATAAAACGCTCGAATTGAAAAGCCCCACAAATGCACGATTCGCTCTCTGAAACACGAACCACGCGGTGGAGGTCCATTCCGCAACGTATCCGATAAATGAACCGACAATAAAATACTTAATATATATGAAAGAAATAAAAAGAAAACGTATTATAGTTGGCTTTTTTGCACCGAATCCACGCTCCAGAATTTTTCACATTTTTTCTCTCATTCCTACGAGATGTAAAAGAGAAACGCACTCTTTTTTGATTCGTTCGCGCACTGCCTAAGCGAGTGGCTTCGCAGTTATTATTAAAATAAAAAGAGCGAAAGCCGAATAATTATTTTTAGCGCTCTTTTTTTTTCTATCTCTCTCAAACATTCCGCTTTTGGGCAGCACTTATTTTTTTGGCTTTTGAAAACTTGAATGGCCGACTACGTATAGCTTTTTCCTCACTCTCTCTAATATATTATAATATTACAACGTATCGTTACTCGCTCAGTGGAATCAATTCGTAGGTTTTTGTTTAAAACGCGAGTAGGTGCGAGATGTAAGATTTAACCCCGAATCATTAGGAGGGATGTCCGAAGAGTGAGAAGGACCTTAAGGTATATTACGATGACGCATCGACCTAGGTGCGTTTTAATTTAAGGCGTTTACCCTCGACGACGACGATGGTTGACGTCGACGTTGACGTTGACGGGGAGGACGAGATGTCGGGCGCGCGCGGGCGGATATCGAATGGAATGGCCCCCCTTTGTCGTTGGTGTTTAAGAGTAGCTTGGCGCCGCGAGCGTCAATTGGCGTCGAGACTTGACGAGGCGGGCGGGCGGGCGAGCGAGCGAAAGTGGACATCGCGTCGCGCGCGGCGTCGAGTTGGACGAGCTTGAATTTGAATTGTCGTAACGTTTGATAGTTTGATAATCGGCGCGAGCTTGTTAAAAGATGGTGAAATGCTAAAAGGGATTTCTCTTTTCTTTTCTCGTCCTCTTTCCTTGTGTTTTCATTTCTCCCGCTTTTATTTTTGTTGGTTGGTCTCGCTGGCGGCACACGCACGCGGGTTGCCACCGCACGCTTCGTAACTCTCTCAGAGCGGCAAACGTGACCCGTGCATCGACTGCCTCGAGCATAAACACGTTTTAAGACGTTTATCCCAGGCTACCCAGAACGAAGTACATATCCGTTTGGTAACTTTGCGTTGTATAAGTTTGGAAAAAAAATATATATATTTTAAAGTCTCGAGAGAGGCGAAACGAGCGCGCCGTCGCGCGTTCGAGTGTAAGCCTGAAGGCGCCCCGATTATTTACCTTTTCAGGCCAGCCTTAGCCTCCCCGGCTCTCCCTTCAACCTGCGCAGGGGCAGTCGGGGCAGCCAGTTCAGCGTCAGTTGGGGACGCAACGGGAAACGGTACGGCGACCGAAAGCCCTTGGTTCTACAGACCTACATCGACGCCCAAGAGCACCTGCCCTACGCTGACGATAGCAACGCCGTCACGCCAATGTCCGAGGAGAACGGCGCCATAATCATCCCCGTTTACACCAACCTCAACTCCCGGCACTCCAGCTATACCTCCCATAGTTCCCGGATATCTTACACTTCCCACGGTGATATTTACGGAAAGTGTCTAACCAAGGAAAGCCAACTGCGCTCGAGATCCAGGAATCTCCAAGGGTTTCCCCACGAGGTTACTAACGCATGTCATTCTCTTCTATCTCTTAACTTCCTCTCTATCTATCTATCTCTATCTCTCTCTATCTTCATCTCTCTCTCGATCTTCTTAAAAACGCGTCTCTTTCTTATCTTGATCGCACTCAATGCCCGTATTGAAAAGCATTCGCGCGCGCGTCTGTTTGGATAAATCCCGACTACAGTGTTGGTATCAGGGCCCACCCCAAAAAACAAAATGAATTCGAACACGGGCCATTCATTCATATCCGCCTTTTGTTTCCGTTCTATATCCGTATATATCTTTAAGCCAGCGCAACTTTTCCACCTCCGCTTCGTAATCGTTTTTTGATATCAGCGTCTCATCTCCTTGTTTTTTTCGTTCGCTAGCACCGCAAGCCGACACGTTTTCCTTTCCTTTCCTTTCCTTTCCTTTCCTTTCCTCGGACCTCGTACGAACCCTTCTCCTCCCCGGGCAGCCACTTTGAAAAGGGTCTTTCCATTCGCCATCCTCTCGAATTCGTTAATTAGCGTCGGTCGAAAAACGTTAAAACTTCCATTCTTTACTCGAAACGTTCGTCGTGTTCCGGGAAAGAGCCGATATTATTATTTCGACCAAAAATATCGGACAAAAGTCCGGGACCATTCCTTTCCTTTTGGCTCGAAATTAATCCCCAGTGACAATAAGGCTCTTTACAAATCGAGACTCTCGACTAAACCAACGACTCGCGCGCCGCGGCGAGGGTGTTACGTTATTAATTTTATACCAAACAAAAGACGACCTAACATTTATTCCAAAGATTTTTACGAGTTCATATATATATATATTTTTTTAATTTCGCTTATAAATAAACTTAGGGTCGGTTTACTCGAAAAAATGAGTAAACTATCCTAAGCTTATTCTCATTTTAAATTAGAGCCGATTTACACGCTCGTACGTTTTGGATAAAAACCGAATAAAATAACGTTTAGAAACATAAAAATCGACCCCATAAGTTCGTAACTTATCTTCGAAGATACGTTTTTGCCCAAAGTTAAGATACCCTGGGCTAGAAATATTTTTATATTTCAAAACAATATTTTATTCGAGCTCGAGTGGCGACTGGTTAAAACGCTTTATCTTAAACGCGAGTGTGTAAATCAAACTATTACTAAAGCTGGCGCTTAAACCTGGAGTGATTACGCTAGCTATAACGAGAAAAGGTAACGAAAAAAAAAAGCATGAAATTTTGGTACAAGCTGATGGGGTTTTCAAATTATAATCCGTATATTTGTCATCTATAGCGGCATGAATATTTTGCTTGCGTATATAGATCTAATTAAGATTGTAGATTCGTTCAAATACGATTGAAGAAGAAGGAAAAAAAAAAGACTATTAAAAATCATAACTTATCATTTCGATTCATTTTAATATTATATATAGTTTGTATATCCAATTTATTTTTCTTTTAGGTAATAATTAAAATTCTCGGGGTTATACGACCCGCGCTAATAAAAGAATCATTTTAACGCGTACTCCCGAGCGCATGTTATCAGTTGGTTAATACGTTATTAGAAAATTCCCAGTATGACAACATGAATGAATGGCTAGATAAGAATTAGCCCCACTCCCCCCCCCCCACATTGAGCTATTTTATAAAACCAAGAACTATCTTAAGATTAGCGAAACTTTCGAGGAAATATAAAGCTTCGAAATTACCACCACTAAAATCGGCGCAATTAGCGTTAAATCCGCCTTGAAAAATGTTGATTAAAAATGAGGTTTAGGAAACGATAGCAGACAATTTTTCCATTTGGTTTTACCCCCTTTACAAATAGTTTCGGATAATAATGAATTTAGAATAGTTTTTCGAAGATATACTTATATAGTAGCATAATCGAAATATTTATCCGATGATTATTTATAGTTAACTGATTATCCAAATATTTGCGGATTATCTTGTCCAAATTCCGATCTCCGTCGGCGAAATACCGAATACCTGAAGATTAAAACGCGGATGGGTGCGTTAAATCTACACGAAAGGACCTACGAAAATAATTATCTAAAGAAACGGTGGTTTTTGAACGAACAATTATATTAAAGTGGGAATTTTCAAAATATCCTTTTTAGCTTTCGCGCGAAGTTCAAGCGCTATCGGATATAAAATCAACGGTGGCTTAAAATCGTTAGTGGTTAGGATGGTTTAGTAAAAAGAAAGTTCTTGGTTTTTCTACGAAAATATCAAATAATTAGTGTCCTCGAGAGATAGTAAAAAAAACAAACCCGTAAGGTAAAGACACGCGTCCTAAACTAGCATGGGCATGATAGATTTTAGAAAATATAACCAGATATATAAGTAGTTCTTTTTTCGAATCTTACAAAATCCGGGGATTTACCGGGGATTTTATAAAACTAAATTAGAGTCGAAGTCTAAATCGGTGGCCAACACTGTTTAATTTATACACAAACAGGACTTTGACGGGGATGGCTACGGTCTGTCCAAGCAGAAATACAATGACAACCCTTTCATCGAGCCCAGCGAGAGCCAAACGAGAGTCGACATGAAAGGTAAGCATCGAGCAGTTCAAACGAAACAGCTCTACTTAATTGCGACGATAGTTCATCCTAGGATTTTTCTTATTTAAAGTAAAGGAGGGTGTCACGAATTTTTCACCAACTCCGAATGGAAATTAGGTAGAATATTCGGAAAGATCGTTGAAAAACAACGCGAAATATATATTTAAATACGCCATTGAAAACAAATCGGTAAATAAAATTAATATTTCCCGCAAATCTACGTCATCACTATGGTCACGTGACTTATGAGTTGATTATCGCGCGTTCTGGTTTTCGCGCGGTCTTTTTCGTAAAAGTACTTAATCCAGAAAGTCTACCTTTAGCGTGAAAATTAAACTAAATTTCAGTCCAGAAATAAAATATTGAAAAGAAAAAAAAAATACCTATATTTTTTAGACATTTTCATTTTGTATTTTCTTTCGAACGCGTCAAACCCAGAGGTATATAATCCCTAGACATTCGGAAAAAAATGGTGACAACTGCTCGCTCTAAATAAAAATAGCGTCGAGTGAATTACGAAAAACCTAGGTTAGACTAAAACGCCATGTACTAATAATAAAGCTAATTGTTTCTTCGTATTTGTAATTCCAGACGTGATGGTACTGAACGACATCATCGAACAAGCGGCCGGAAGACAGAGCGCAACCAGCGAGAGAGGTAACTATCCCTTCCAATCCAGGAAAAATATCAAATCTTGAATGATTCCTTCTCTCACCACGCGCTTCTCTTGTTATTACCCAAATTTAGTCCTCGGAGTAACCCCTTTTCTTATAACCCCCCTCCCCCCTGCACCGAATCCCAAAATCTATACGCCCACCTTTACTCCACCACTTTAACCCATCCCCTTTTACATTAAAACCAAAAACTCTACGCTTATACGTTCTAGTATCAGTCTCTGTCGTATCACGCTGGTCGGTAACATCGATATTCGAGTATTAATTGTACGAATAGATAAGACGCGAGGCCTTTATAAAGATTATACTTTATATACGATTTTCCATAAGTATGACGCTAACATAAGTATGACGGAAATCTAATCTAACATTAACCAAAGTCAATCAGAAGCTTAGAACGTAGACCAACGATGGGTTCTTGGAGTTACGAACATTTATAGCTTAATTAGTTATCATATTCTCGGTTTTATTGTAAATAAACCCTAGACAGTGACGATACTTTAATTTTATTTTCGGTACTGATCTCAATTTCAAAATCCAAGTAATGATTTTTCGCCAATCAACTTATTTTTGTCCCTATCAATATACTGTATTTTCGGTTTTATTTGGAAACCGAGGCTCAGGCGTTTATCTTCGTTAAAAAAACCTTTTACTGGTTGAATTTTAGTCGCCGTTATGGTAGGATATAAATTTATCAGATTAATTTTCACCTCACAAGAATTTATTTAATAATTAGATTAAATAAGAGGCTGGGTTGCTGGAATGAATTTTACTTCACGGAATTTTATGATTGGTCAAGTTTGAATTGAGCAAGGTGACCGTAATAAAAATCTAAAAAAATTGAAATTTCTTCATAGAGTTACTGGGAAATTATCTAAAACTAAACACAGTCAAGAAGATGCCTCTTGACCTAAGTTCCCAAAACGTTTTCGCTTCATTTTTGCAGTTTTTGAGTAAAATCTCTATTAAAAATATTCGTTTGATATTTGTGTTTTTCAAGTGCCAAGTATATATTACCCCACAAATAAAATATAGTAAATATTGTCATCTTGATTGAGCTGATATATCTAAATATCACGATGAAACTGGCCTTTACTAAGAAATGTATCTTACAAAGAATACATAGTGTCATACTTATGGTTATTAGGTTTCTTATAGTAATATATATATATCGCAATATCAAATTTTCGCGAGCGTTTCTTTCGCGTTACTATTCTATAAGTCAAATTGTATCAGACTTACAGGCTGATAAGTTACAAAAAAGCCGTATATTATTTAATTTTAAAATACAGAAAGGAAGAATAACTTATCTATTCGTAAAAAAAATGTTATTCTACAAACGAAGCTTGGATTTTATCATTTTTAGTAAGTGATCAAACGAAACCGAACACAAGGATATGATTTACAAAATAGCGCGTATATTCGGGCAGGCTTCGGTTGTATCTCACGATCTGTCCGATGGATTTGAACCTCACTAATTTATATATAATAAACCGAACTTAGATCAAACTCGACATTGTTCCTCGGCTTATTAAAATACGAGAGAAATCAACGTTTGTTTTAGGAGCTAGTAAACTTACTTCGTATACGAAGTATAACGATAGATAATTAAATATCGAGCTCAATATTTAATAATAAATAGAGAGATAATGGTTAGAGAGGTTCCAATACATCCAAAATATAACTAATTCGATTTGTCGATTTGCATGCTCTTAGAAAAATATGTCTTCGGTGTAATTCGTTGGAATGTTCGGTCAATTTGTGCCCAATTATAAGAATTCGTCTTAAATCGCGCGTTTACGCGTAATTTCATTCTAAATCGGTACTCGCGGATTTGAAATCAAAGCAATTATATTCTAATATTCGAAAATAAATACTTATTTTAATCGTTAACATTCCGCTAACTTAAAGACTTTAAATCGCCGAAAGTTTAAAATTTACAGTTCTCGATTACCATTGTCCAGTATAAACGTATCTACAGGATAGACCGAAACTCATGACGTCTTACGTAAATGAGATTTCCGGTGTAGATAATAGCTATTTAGGTCAGATTGACCCTAAGCAATTCTCTCTGATCCGGAGACCACTAAGAACTAAGTACTTAAAAACTATTATAAATTTTATTAATTTCGTCTACGAATTTAGGCTAACTGTAAATATTAGCAACTTTGATTTTTAATTTAAAGGTCCTTCCCTGTTTCAAAAGGGACTGTAATTTGGAGCGAATAAATATTCATTCATTTCCTAATTCGAGAGTTGAAACATTTTCTCGGGTATACTATTGAAAATGCGAAGCTTAGTTTCACCCTAGGCAAGGCTTCTTCCCGAGCACGGATGCTCTGCAGTTAAAACATTTTCTACAGGCGCGGTATAGATAAAACCCTATTGCCTTAGATGGTGACTTACAACCACGGAGAGTGTTTTTGCTTTGGTTACAAAATATAAAACTAAACGCGTTTTCTAGAACGGTACGTTTAATATCGGTATAACGACTTAATTTTAACGAATTTGACTAGTTTTATTCGAATGGGCGTGAAAATACCTTTAAGGTAGTTCCTCGGTTCTTAACGTTTCTAGTATCAAATTTTTCGATATTTCGCGTTGTTTTCCGAAAATATCGCGCACGGCCAGGTGTTAAACAAAATTCGGCAATTGAACTACGTAGAAAAAAAAAAAAAAATAAATAAATCGGCATTGATCGGATTAATCGGTTAAGATTCGGAATTGATTTAATCGAACTACGAGTAAAAAAAATATAATATCAACGATATTGATTACGGACGCGACTACCATTTCCTTGTTCAAACAGAGACTGAAGCCAAACGTTATTTTTTACGCAATTATAATACAAATTACGCCGACAGATACAAAATGCAAAATGGTTTCACTCCCACGGCACCCCCTACACTTTGCATAAATCGAAAAAAATATCTATAAAAAAAAATTGCTAGAAATTGAAATCTATCCGTAAGTTCGTGGATCGAAATTGAAACTACTCTCTAAAGAACGTATTAGAAAGAAGGGACACGGCGAGAGACGCGATTACTCGGGAGTCGAAGAAAGAAAGTGTCAGCTAAGATTCTCCGAGTCGCGGTCCGAGGGTGACGGAGCCCGTCTATTCGAATAAGAAATCCTATTGAAATTCTCGAAAGCGTTCCCGTCCAGGTCCTTCAGCTTCTCGGGACTTGTCGGAGACGACTTTGAGATCGGTTAAAAACGTCGAGACGACTCGGAGAAGGCCGACGTAATGTTTGTTTGAGCAAGGACGTGACCGAGCGACGTTCGTTCCGGGAACGAACGAGTGACGAGACGATATCGGAAGCGACGCGTTGTCGGAGTTACGATAGTGCATGAATGTGTTGGGAACTGTCCTTTGTTTCTTGGTAGAGTAGAAGCTGATCCACTGGCTTCCCAGCGGCCATACTTAAACATTATTCAGTGTCCATCTATTATTTCCCAACAGAGAGGGAGGAAGAAGAGAAGCCCAAGTTCAAAGAGAGGTGCTTGGCGCAATGCTTGAAATGTATAGACATCTTCTGCATTTGGGACTGTTGCGAGTGCTGGCTCCGCGTACAGAAGATTCTGGGCCTGATCGTGTTCGACCCTTTCATGGAGCTCTTCATCACGTTATGCATTGTCGTCAATACGCTTTTCATGGCCATGGACCACGACAATATGGATGACGAGTTTTTGAAATTCTTAAAGAATGGCAATTATGTAAGTGTGGGCATTTCAATCAACCTTGCAACGCTTATCGGTTGCGCAACTCGCGCCCGCGCCAACTTCGCGAGACGCCAACGTCCAAAATCAATCTACATTTCTCTCCTACGCGTTGACCAACCAACGTCGCGTCATACGACATTTTTAAACGGTACGAGGCGTTAAAGTTAAAATCTTAATCGACCAATGTTCTAATTGTTTTTCGTAGTTTATAACGAAAGATTTTAATACGCGGAAGACGCGAAATGTTCGTTGACGTAGCTACGAATAGCTATCAAAATACGTTGACTAGAAAAGTACGCGTTTCAACGACGTTTATCGAGTTTTAAGTTCGAAAGTCAATTTCTAGTTGCCATATACGTTGGAATCCGATTTAAATTAATTTAGGTCGATCGTCGATTATTCGGAAAAGATATCGCGTGGCACCCAGTTATCCCCGATAAAGGTACACCGAGAATATTACGTAAAGTAATAGATTTTTAGGACAGTTTTTAGAATTTAATTCCTTCAACTCCACGCGAATGGATGGGTTTTTAGGAAAAAAAAGAGTTACTGGATTTTATAACATCAAAATAATATTAGTCGTTCTTTACGGATTAATTAGCGCTACGTACTATAAATTTCATTAATTAAGCCTAATTTTAAATACAATATTCGGTTTTCCTTCTGAACAAATGACAAATTGACATTAAACTTGTCGAAAAATATACATAGAGTTCTAATCATTTTGAAAAATATATGATTATTTCGTAATTATCAGATATTATCGGAATTAAAGGATCACTGGGAGCCTCGCGTTTACAAAAGATAATAAAATCACGGATATCTAATAACGCGCCTTTCTCGAGTAAAGCAGCTTGACCTACGTTTCTTGGAACGAGAAAGTGAATACCACCAAAGTGAACACCGGTCGAGCTCGCTTACTTCACTCGAAAGGCTCGTTTTAAACGTGCATATTTTAATTTCCCTCAATCTTAATTTTTTTTTATTTTATTTTTTTTTTTTTTTTCGTTTTTTGTCAATACGAAATGGATCACGATAGATTATTTCCAAAGTAAATTTTTGATATTTACAATTTTATCCAGAATTTTTGGAGAATCGTTAGTTTTTGTTAGGAATTAGCGGTACTTACAGGCGAGAGGTTAATTTTAATGTCGGTATATCGCGGAGTTGCGCAACTGAGAGATGCAAGGACCGATTTTAAAGAGTGCCCTGCTCATGCCTGTTTCTGATTACAAAAACAAAACTATAACAAAACTTTGAAACAAAAGAGAAGGAATTTAAGAAAAAGAGACACGGAGCCAGTGTGTTTCTAATCTCGTAAAAAGTTAAAACAATCGGCGCGGTTTCAGGCATGATGGATAAAAGAAAAAAAAAATGGTTTTCACTCGAATTCTGACGACATTTTTCTCCAATTCGATTTTCGAGCGACCACTAAAATAATTTTCACCCCCGCGCGATAGTTTTGGTTTCAACGCGGCGCTTATAGTTTATTACCCTTAGGTAGTTGGTAGCCGAGGACCGAATTTGGAGATGGTCGTCAGTTTCGTCGAGAAAACAATTCCAAGATATAAAAAGAAAGACTCGATTTTGTAGTTGCGGGAGACAATCTACTAATATATATACGATTTATCCTATATATATATATATATATCTAACTTTTGCTTTGATAAGACTGCATGCGTTGTCGCTTTTATCTATTATCTGCATTGGCTGCGAGCAGAGCATGGCACTTGCCAAATTTGAATGCCCCGATTCGAAATAAAATATAAATCAAATAATTATTCGATACGAAATAATTTGAAAAATATACTGAAAGCGAAAACAAAGAACGCTTTTGCCATTATTTCTTTCGTCACAATTTGATTATAAAATGGATTTCGGCGGCGAAAATCGACAAATGCCGAAAGATACGAAAAAATTCGCTTTTAAAATTTGCGCCGCGGTGAATAGAGCGTATTATAAGTAGAACAAAGCCAGTTCGCGGCGTCGGCGGCTTTCGATTCTTTGACCAAATGAAAGACAAATTCACCAAGTCCCAATCTCGTTTTCCAAGTCACGGATTCGGTTGACGAAAACAATATTCACGTGACGCTTAATTAATTTGCACCCACAATTTTATGACCTTTTTTTCCGTTGAGCATTTTTAGTATTTAGGTGAACCTGCCGAAGCACTCACGAGAGGTAAGCGCATATCCAATGAACAAATTATAGATTATAATTATAACACCATTACGTAATACGTAGTCGTAAGACCAACGGGCGCGACCTTCCTACCTTTCTCGGCCTTTATTTTTATTTAAATAATTTGGGTTTTAATTTGGTTAATTTTATTCGTTCGAGAAACGATGACTCGAGCCCCTTTGTCCAGCCTCGTTTGACGGAGGAACTTTATGACTACATTACGTAAATAATAACTTAAAATCCGACTCCAGTAGATGAGTATTTAATCATTATTGGTTTTTGGTCGCGCTCGATACAATTATTATCAAGTGGCGAATTTTTTTCCCAAAATAAAGAAAAAAAAACTATGTTAAAATTAAAAGGGTAAACCGTATTCACTTTCGAGTGTGCTTACTTCGACCCGAAAGAATGAATATTAGATTATTTTGGTTTTAGTATTTAACACACTTTTTTTTTTTTTTTTTTTTTTTTTTTGCATATTTTTTTCAAATTTTTTTCCTTCACTTTTTGGGTTATTTCAAATTTATCTCGAATTATTAAGAATTAAAATTACGTTTCTAAGATTGCTTAAAATCTTAATTTCAATTTCATTTACTTTTTTTTTTAATTATTATCAAGTCACGTCGCTTGACTATGATTTCTATTTCAATTGCACGACGATTTCTAAAGCCTTATATTTTATATTCTTACAACATTTGCATGGCCGATATGGTAATTATTCTTATAATTTCGATAAATTTACGACGGAACAGTATCGACGAGATGGAATCGGCAAACTTTCCACAAATGAAGTTGTATTTTAATATTCCAAAAATAGCAATGTAAAAAATTTCAAATTTTTGGGAATCCTAAGGGTTTGTGGAATATATGTCAAACCATCCGCTAGAACTCGTTCAGTCGTTAGATTTTATAATTATTTTCGTTAACTAATCCGTAGCTTTCGATATATACTCCTATATATCGGTATATTTTTGAAATTTCGAGTGACCGTTTTGAGGGGTCCGACGGGACAGGGATGAGAGAACGTATCTTTTTAAAATATTTTTGCCAGCGCCCAAATTTTTTCTTTTTGTTACTTAGTCGCGTTTCGCTATTTTGGTCGGAGAGGAAACGAATAATTCAACTCCCGCCTACAATTTTTTGTCTCGTTGTCGGAAAAAGTAAAATTAATTCTTTTTTGTCTCGAAGTAAGCGTTTAATTACGATATATAGATCGAAAGAAACAAAAGTTAGACGGGTGTTTTGATACGAAACGCCGCTCGAAGGTGCTAAAGCTTTTGGCCTTGCAGTTCTTTACAGCCACTTTTGCCATCGAAGCTGGACTGAAACTATTCGCAATGAGCCCAAAATTCTATTTTCGGGAAGGGTGGAACATTTTCGATTTCCTCATTGTGGCCTTGTCGCTTTTGGAGCTCAGTCTAGAGAACGTCTCAGGGTTATCCGTTTTAAGATCTTTTCGCTTGGTAAGAATAAGCCCTTATTAATCCCTCGCGTAACTTCGGACAACGGCCCGATATTCTAACGTTAATCGTTCTCCTTTCGCAGCTTCGAGTATTTAAATTGGCAAAGTCCTGGCCAACACTCAATTTGCTCATTTCTATTATGGGGAAAACAGTCGGAGCGCTAGGAAATTTAACCTTCGTTTTGGGTATTATCATCTTTATTTTCGCCGTCATGGGTATGCAACTGTTCGGAAAAAACTACGAAGACAACAAAGGCTTGTAAGCGAACTCCACTCAATTACCTCGAAATTTTGTCGAACGAAACGGTTTCGTTCTTTCCTCGCGTATTCGCTAATTGCCGATCGCGATATCTCACGCGGAAGACTTCTCGTCTCGTTGACAGGTTTCCGGACGGGGAGATGCCTCGATGGAACTTTAAAGACTTCATGCATTCCTTCATGATAGTTTTTCGTGTCTTGTGCGGAGAGTGGATAGAATCCATGTGGGATTGTATGGTAGTGAACGGCGGTGTTTGTATTCCTTTCTTTTTAGCCACCGTCGTTATCGGCAATTTAGTGGTAAGTATCGTCCAAAATGAAAATAAGCTATGGACCAATACTATTACTTAAGAGCTGGCCGCCTCTCGATCCAAATGACAAGGAGGATAACGCGGAGGATAAGTCGCGCTTAGTAGACACCCGTTGACGATGGAACCACTAGCACCCCTACAGTCTCATTATCTTCCTAGTAAAACCTTCGATAGAACGAGAAATAATGCAGTCTCCAATAGGGCAATGCCCCGATTTTCGCAGCCCGCGGAAAAATTATTCGTCCATGGCGCTTGTAACGCGCTTTCATCGAGGTGCTTCCGCGAGTAATTTGTTTCGTTTCTTCCTCGTCCGAAATTAGGTGCTGAACCTTTTCCTCGCCTTGCTCTTGTCCTCATTTGGTGCCTCAAACCTGTCCGCACCCACGGGAGACGGTGGGGATACGAAGAAATTGCAAGAAGCCGTAGATAGATTTAACAGAGCTGGCAGGTTCATCAAGAACAATGTCCTTTGGTTTTTGAAGGTGAGTACTCAATTTTACAAGGCTCGACCAATACCGTATTCGCTTAAGACGTTTAATACTCGTGAAAATATTAGCGGGATCGTATTGGTCGAGTATTCGCTTCTAGCTCTAGCTTTTTTTTTTTTTTTTTTTTCGTTTTTCATTCGCTTCCAATCCTTCGAGGCGATTGCCGAGTCCGAGTTATTAAGACGGATTCTTCAATCGTATCGTACCTAACATTCCCTAGATAAAGTGTGTAAAGACCCAGGTTGCAGAGCACTGTCAAGTGGGCGGCGAAAACAAAATTTATCGTTTAAAACTAACCAGCCAAAAAATTTTATCGAAACGCTTTGTTCAAAATTTTTATCAAAAGCTTCGCTATTTTTCTTCACATTTTCAAGTTTTCGCTTATTTCATTTGATCACTATTATCTTTGAATTTGTCATCATCAAAGCAATTAACGCTTCTTTGATCTCGCCGCGGCTTTTTTTCGAAATCAAAAGCTAATAGAATGGCCAGGGTCTTGAAGTATTTAAATTTTTGGCTGCGCTTTAATTAATAAGAAAAAATAGTAAATTAAAAAAGAGCGTAAAAAGTCGAGCTTTGCGTCTTCCGCTGCCTCTCGTGCAACGCAAAATCTTCCTGGTGGACGAGATATTAACTGTTACACCATTTAGCTATTCACTCGACAGAGTCTTCGTTCGAAAGCGCGTAACCAAATCGGTGATCAGAACACGGACATTCGCGAAGAGATGGACGATAACATGATCGGCGGGGAAATCATCATGGATGGCCAGGTGCCCATGAGGGAGAAGAACAGTCCCAAGGAGATCACCGACATGGACGTCGTGGTCAGTGACGGGCTAGAGATCGCCTTCCAAGGTCCGTCCAATAACCACCCCCTCTCCCACCCTCTCAATCGTCGATATATTCGGGTTAATCGAGATCAGACCCTGATAACCGACGTTCGTTTCCTTCCCTCGGTAACAGCCAGCGAAGGTAAAGCGGTGAAGATGCAACTGGCCAACAACACGAAGCCCGTGATGAATTCCATAAAAGTGGGTGCCAAAATAGAGCCACCGAAAGATAAACCCATTGAGATGGATAACAAGGACAGGGTAAGGATAGCTCTAGAGGCGCAATATACGGATTACCGCGCGCGAGCGCGGAGATGGCGTTTCGATTGACAAATGTTGGCAAATGTTTCGTAGCAGGAATGGGAGATTTATGGCAATAAAATAAACCCTCAGAAAGAAGACGATTCCTTCAGTAACAAGTCAGCCAGCAGTACCAAGGAAAAAAGTAAACCGTCCAAGGATAACAGTCAAATTTCTCTGCAAGGAGGCAGCGAAGAGGAGAAGAAAGACGCCAGTAAGGAGGATTTAGAAATTAAAGACGGTGAGTCGGTGAGACCACCCGCGAACGCTCGCCTTCCGCTTCCCGTTGGGAGGGACGGCGGCGGCGGCGCGGCGACCTCCCTTCATCGGGGTCGGGCGGCGGAGGGCACGTCCGCGAGAAAGATAACGAGCCTCTTGGTTTCTTCTTCTTTTTCCGTTATTCCTTTCCTTAATTCCTTCCCCCCCTCCTCGCTCGAACAGACGAAGCTCCTCCGTACCCGGACGACGTTCCAAATCCCGACATGGAAGACGTAGAGACGGATAAGATGGAGACGACGACCGCCGACGTCATCATATCGGAGTACCCACCGGATTGTTGTCCCGACGTGTGCTACGTGAAATTCCCTTGCTGCGGCTTAGACGATTCCGAAGGCTGGAGACTCACTTTCAGAGAGATGAGACGAAAGAGCTTTAAACTAGTCGAAAATAAATATTTTGAAACCTTAGTCATCACTTTGATTCTCATCAGCAGTTTAGCGCTGGTAAGTGCGGTATACCCTCGCGCTTCGATTCGAACCCTTCTCCGTTCCTCCAACCACCAATCGGTCCATCTCGAACTAAAAAACGCCTCGTGTTCCGTCTCTCTTTCGCAGGCCTTGGAAGACGTCAATTTGAAATACCGACCGCTTTTAAAATCCATACTAGTTTATATGGACAAAGTCTTCACGGTCATCTTCTGGTTCGAAATGCTGCTCAAGTGGTTAGCATTCGGCTTTAAAAACTACTTCACGAATGCCTGGTGTTGGCTAGATTTCGTGATCGTACTGGTAAGTCCGAAAACCTCTTTTTAATCTTCGCCTCCTTCCCTCTCTCTCTATCTTACTCCGGCCGACGACGCTTTTACGACTCGTAACGCGGATCGTGTCCCCTTTTACGTTTAGTATATTTAGGAAGTAAGTAGAGAAAGTTTCCGTAGATAGATAATTCGATTGTCGAGCGTGACTTAACAGTTCCTCTTCTTTCATCTCTCGAACTTAACTCTTCAAACTTCTCGTATAACGATCTTTTCTCAAAAACAAAAGCGGGTCAACGTTAATTCCGCGTAGTTCCCTAATAAAGGAAGCGGAAAGAGTCTTTTCTACGAACAGGTGGACGTTTATTAGACTTTCCCAAAAATAAATTAACGCAATCTCCTACTTTAAAACCTTTTTCTCTGGATTTTTTAACCTTTTCTAGCCTAGGTTGTTTCTTCCGAGTACGGAGAGTTTTTTTTTCTTCGACACGGTGGTTAAAGGACCCGCATCTAGTCGCCTCTTCCTTCTGGTAGAGGAGCCGAGCGGGGCCTTTAGCTACCGCGTCGAGTGTCCAGGAGCCCGCGAGGACAATTTTTCTTTCTGACACCATTTTCTTTCTCTATTTCCTCATGTCTTCTACGTTTATCCTTCGACTCACGACTGGTCCTCGCCTCACCTATAGGTATCCCTCTTTAACCTGGCTGTCGGTTACATGGGCTTTGGCAACATTCCCGCCTTTAAAACTATGCGAACCCTCCGTGCCCTTCGCCCGCTTCGGGCGCTTTCACGTTTGGAGGGAATGAGAGTAAGTAAAGATAATCGAGCCGAACAAAAACAAAATTACGCGTTTCGCGTCAATGAGAGATAAAACGAAAAACCAGAGGCCAATATCGAAACGAGAACCAAACGGTTCCGATCTAAAAGAATTAGATATCGTACTAGTCGAGCGTGCGCGTCGCGACTAGCGTTAGGCTAGAGAAGAATGGTAAAACCGATCCCCTTTGGTGTCCCCCGAAGTAAAATAAATAGACCGAAAGTCTTCACCGAGCGTCTGGAAATCTCGCACTCAGTATTGCATTATCAATGTACCTTAATGTTCGAGAGTGCATGGCTTTCATAAGTTTCGTCCAGTTATAAAAAAAGAGGTGTTGGCTATGGCCAGTAGTAAGCTTGGTCCTAAGTATAAATTTCCTTTCCCCCTTGTACGTACTAAATGTTTATCGATCGGTTCTGGCACGACCGGACAACAGCCTGGCCGCGCTACCCGAGCCCTAAAGCGCATCGGGGGCCCCGTAAGGCGGCGGGAGTACAAGTCGAGCCAGGACTGAAACGAGGAATTAACAGGACGACGACCAACGAGGGAACCCTCTTCGAGATCGTCGGAAACACGCCGGATCGTAACTCGACGTCAATTTCGCATCGCGTAAAACGACCCAAACTGCCTAATATAACGAAACCAATTTGAGTCGTTTATTTGCCCAGGCCTTTTCAGCTCTTTCCTCGTAACCCGCTAACGCCGCACTTACCGCCCACCCACCATCCGTCTCAATCCGCACCACTACCACCCTCGCTCTTCTCTCTCTCTTCCCCCTTCTCTCTCGTTTTTTGTAAGTAGTCGTTCAAATAGTTGCTTATCCTCATCAGGTTTCTGTGATCAATATGGTGGCCAACTGGGTTGGGGTAGGCAAAATCCAGGCCTTCAAGACAATGAGAACCCTCCGAGCCCTACGCCCTTTAAGGGCCCTTTCGCGCTTCCAAGGCATGAGGGTAAGATTTAGTTCGAACCCTAAGGCTTCGCTTTTTTAGTAGCGTTAGAAATTATTCTTAAAAACAGCACCCAGCCCTACGCATCCGTCGCTCCAATACCGCCAAAAGCAGTCTTTTAAAATACCCCCAATTAAATTCGTTTCGGAGCCGAATTAATTAGCGCCAAAAGGATACGGCCCGTAGGCGCCAGCGCGAAAGGTGGCGTCTCGCGTTTCAGAAGGTACAATCAAACTCTCCATCTTAAGATGAAGATGGGGTGCCTATTTTATTTGGTATTCCGAGAGCGATAATGAAACTCGCTAATACTGTTGGGACACGTTTTGTCATAAGCCGCGCTACTTAGTTTTTGATATAAATAGAGACTTTTAATAAACAAAGATGATAAAAACAGCGCGACTAACGCACTCGATATTTGTTACTATAATTTGACTAGAAAAAATATCGCCAGAACCTCCCGGAATCACGAGTTTCTTAGTTGGAGCGATGGATTGTACGACTGCTTTATTATTATTATTTATTTATTCCTTTTTTTATACCCCCTTTCTTTATTATTAATAAAATGCTTGTCTTTCTTATCCGCAACTAAACTAGGTTAAACGGGGCATTCTTAATCGTATCGTAAAATAACGTCAATGTTCCCTTTAACCCGGTTCCGAAATACGCACTATTCTTTCGATATACATTTCGCGAGGGCACAATGTCGTAAAAATATGGCTTATTAAATTCTGAAAGAAATAAAAAAAACATGCCGCTTAGCAAAATTGCATACTTTTTTGACTGTCGTTGCGTTGGAAATCGAGTCTTAGATGAATGTACGCTTCGATCATTTTTGCTAGTACTTGAGAGTAATTTCAAAGAAAAATAAGAACAAAATATAAGCTATATTAGTTAGGCACATTGGGAAATTGTCATGAAAAAAATATATAAACACTAACCAAATATATATTTAATTATGCTAAAAACAAAAAGAAATCATATTTTTATCATTTCATTGGTTATTTATTTTCCTCATTTTTATCATAATTTGACGCCTTTAGTTTCGTGTTTGAGTTATTTATTAACCAAATGCCGTTCTCGAAAGATTGTCTTAAATCATTGCCTTTGACCTCCCTATATTGAATCATTGTAATTTTTTTGGCACCTTGAAACGCACGAATATAATCCCTAATACACTATTGTCATATCTTTACTCACTCCTCCCCCGTGGAACAAGGTAAGGTTACCTTACCCCTAACCCGTCCCCCGTCCGTCCCCCCACCAAAGCGTTTTCATAATTCCTAATTTATCATAAATATTTTTGAGTCGATATTAAACGCCAACATCATTCGTAAAGGTAAGCGCGGGATAATTTTCTTCTCCTTTACTCGTAAGATCCCCTATTTCCTCCCCTTTATCTAATTACGTATTTACTGAATGCCGCTAACACCTAGCATGCATTTTATCGTTTTTCAAAAATGTTCCTATAATTGGCAGCAATGTATGCGAGGGGACTGAGTAGCGTTTATAATTAAAAAAACAAAGTAAATTTTCATTGTAATTATATATTAGAATTAAGGATATCTTAACCGTATCTCAAAATATCCCACGCGATTTCACCGTAGCGTGGGCGAGGGTTAGATCTCAGTGGTTCAGTGTCGTTCTACGCTTCTAGGAAAGAGCCATTAATAATTCTAAACTTGTTAATGTTGAATGAACTACCCTATCCCCTCGCAAAAAAAGCCTACTCTACCTATATCTTTTTACTACGAATGGATTCTGTCGCTTCAAATCGACACTAATAATTAAAATAATTTTGTAAAATGGCCCTGCCCCTTCTACCCTCTTTTAAAACCCGAACCTAGTTAGAGCGTAGCGTAGAAAATGTTTTTTAAGACTTCAAAAAATTAATAATGCACTATTTTATACTTAAAAAAATAACTTAATAATTCCTCTTTAAAAAATATACAGATATATGAAACTTAAAAAAAAAAAATGAAAACCGAATGCGCACCAATTTCATATAACCTCTGGTTTGACTACTATTTTTAAATCTCATAATTTTTATCCTATGGCATGAAAAAAAATGCGAATTTACAGAAATACCGCAGGTTTTTGAAAACAACTCGAAAAAAAAAAAAAAAAAAAAAAAAAAAAAGAGAGTTTTTTGAAAATTTTGAAAAATGCAATGGTCAAAGGTTTTTTTTTTTCGCGATTTTGGTTTTTAGAATTTTTTTAACGTCTTTGACCATCGCAAACGATACAATTATTGCGGGTGCGAATTTCAAAGCTAAGAATTATTAATTAAAATTAAAATATTCGCAAAACTACAATTTTAATCCTCGAATTAATATTAAAAAACACCAAAATTTTTTTGAAAAACTAATTTTTTTCTTAGCTTTGAATCGCTATTTTTTGGAATAACCCGGACGAAAAAAAAAAATAATAATTTACTTTAAAATTCGAAACTACATTGTTTAAATTACTACGTCTGCATGACCTCTAATAGCATCGACCCATTTTTTTAAATCCCACGATCCAAAAATTTTATCAAAATAGTCTAAGCGATTTTCTTAACGCAAAAAAAAATGGGTAAATTTCAAACACAACTCGCACGTAAGTTGACTACGTGAACAATCCCAATTAACTTAAAAAAAAAAAAATAAAAAAAAATTAAATCTAATCACCCTTGATTTTGAATACTATACCATCGCATGAATATAGCCTGAGACGTTTTCTAACTCCCTATTTCATCAATTTCTTATTTTTTAGTTTCTTCTAAAAGTTTTGGTTTATTTTTGTTAATTATTCTAATTTTCTTTAAAAACTTTCTTTTTGCGTTTTTCTTCTTTCATTCATTCTTCGATACATCTCTATCTCAATATAAACTTTTTTCTTTATTTTTAAAACGTTACGATTATCTCACAAACAACGCTATAATTCTAAACACTTAAAATATACGAGGGAATAACTTGTCCGTCGCTAGAAACAATTTCAAACAAAACATTTTACATCATTTCTCGAAAATTGAGGGTTTTGTTCGATTCTTCAGACTAAATGAATTGTCTAAATTTGAAACATTTAATATTTAACCACGACTAAAGAATAATAAATTAATTTAAAATAAGAAATTAATAATTAAATTTAATAATGCGTAAACAAAAAAATTATATCGACTTCGTTGGCTCAAGAAAAGAGAAATTGTTTCGCTATTTATTTCATTATATATAGATATGTATTAAAAATATAAGCTAAATGGACAACGTGGTGTCTCGACAAGTAATTTACGTGGAGAAAGAATTCATTTTAGGGTTTAAGGAATCGAAATCTGATCCTCTACAGTCAAGAATCGGATTGAAATAAACCGATTCCCTCTGTATTTAAAATGTGGCGCGATGCGGGGTCAATTTCGCGAATTTTTTCTTTTCCGCGTCTTCGATTATTTTTAATTTTTCGGAGTCGCGTTAGAGGCTAGGACAAATTGACAACGGATTGGTCTCCCCCTTGTCTAGGTGGTGGTCAACGCCTTGGTCCAAGCCATCCCGGCCATTTTCAACGTCCTCTTAGTTTGTCTTATATTTTGGCTAATTTTCTCCATCATGGGAGTCCAGATGTTTAGTGGAAAGTATTATCGCTGCGTAGATCACAAAGGCGTGCGCGTTAACGCGACGTACGTCGTAGACAAAAAACAGTGTCAATTACAAAATTTATCTTGGGTCAATCCCGACATTAACTTCGACAACGTACTGAACGCTTATTTGTCACTGTTTCAAGTGGTAAGTTTCGGCCCATTTACAACGCGTGATTTCAACAACGAAAAAAGGTTCAAATTATTAACTATTGGCTCGTTTTCGTTCCCGACAGGCGACGTTCAAAGGTTGGATCGACATTATGAACAACGCGATAGATTCGAAAGCGGTGAGTTTGATCAGTCTCTAGAGCGGTCCTCCTCGTCTAATCACTCCTTACTAATATAATCGCCTGAGAAATGGCTCGAGATGATACGGGATAATCCTTCGCGTTTAGGCAATTGCATAGAGCTCGCAGAGTCTGCTGATATTTTATCTAGCATCACCCCAACTGGAACTTTGAATTTATTCACTACGTAATAGCTCCGCCTACATTTTAAAACGTCGAAGACCCTAAGTCGCGATTAGTAGCGGTCCGACTGGTTAACGAGTGATTAGAGGCCATGATTTTGAAGACTCGGATTAATATACGTTCCTTAATGTCGATTGCAGAAAGACGACCAACCCGACGACGAAGTGAACATTTATATGTACCTATACTTCGTCTTTTTCATCATCTTCGGGTCTTTCTTCACCTTGAACCTGTTTATCGGAGTCATCATTGACAATTTCAACGAACAGAAGAAAAAGATAAGCGATCGAAACTAGAACTTCGTTGTCTATTTGTCGTATATTGATTGGGCTTATACCATTGACAATATTTTTGTTCGATACTTAGAAAAAGGCCAATTTGATTCTAAGCTAAAATCTAGCTCGTTATTCGTATCGTTCAGAGTTCTCGGGCAGGCGTACAGTTATCATAGGCAGACAAAACATTTATTTTGGCTTCGATAGGCAGACGAGAGAATAACCTAAATCGTTAACGCCGGGGCGGGTTACCTTAACTCTTTTTACGCCTATATAACTGGTGGATGTTTTTTCTTCTCTCTCATTTTCTTTTCGGTCAGGGTAAACTAATCATTTTCAGGTGTATCCGCTAATTTTCTTTAAGAAATTAAACTGCAGGGTTGAAACAAAAATCGCAAATAATAATTGCATATTTCCCTGTGATTTTCCATGACTTTCCGTGACCGAATCTTTCTTTTCGATGATCAAGGTTAGAGTGTTCAGAGTTCTTCCTTATCTAGATTAATTTTTCTAGATAATTATCTTAATTCTCAAAATTTAGTTCTCTTTCTTTTTTCTATCTTTCCGTCTTTTTTATATTAGAATTACGTTTAATAATAATTTTAATTTATCTTTTTATCTCTATCTTTAAGTAGATAATTTATTTTTATCTTCTTTTATCTTTCTTAAATCTATTTTATCAATTTGGACATTCGCGCTTCTCGCGTTTCGGCTTTCGCAAATTCTTTCGCAAAATCGCGACAATCACTTTCTTACCATCGCGAAGCTTAATGATCGCACGCACGCGGAATATTTCGTTTGGGAAAAAACAACCCCGATTCAAATCCCATTCACACTCCTTGAGACCATTCATTTTTTATCGCAACTTTTTTTATTCGCACTTTATCCACAATCAAGAACAATTTAAATACCTTCGCTTACACGTATAATCTCAATTTACGAATCACGTATCCAGAAACTAACTAAGCAAACGATAATCACGTTTTACGGAGTTTAAAGAAGAAAACAAAATCGCGAAAGTTAGTACCTTAGCGCTTCTTTTAAAATAAAATAAAATTTATACAAACTAGAATATCAATTCTTATTAAAAGCTTTACTAGATTCTTTCAGTTTGATTGAATTTTAGGAATAAGTTTTCGAACAATTATTGGGCGCATTGAAATTTCTAAAATTCGGCTAAGGTTCATTTTCCAGTAAAGGAAAAAAAATTGAACGAATCAGGTGGGCGACTTTTTATAAAGAAACCGCTGATGGTCCTAATAATTTTCATTTTTCCTTTCACCGAATTTCAAATCTAATTAGAGAAATTAAACTAGAGCCTAAGTATCTTAAATTTATAATTTAGGGTGCGGATTCTGAAAAGTATTAACGTACTTGGAAAATATAATAAGCTCGTCTTGTACGTAACAATATTACGCCTCGATCCTAACCCAATCAAATTCTATTCATTTCGTATACAATAACCTTTTTGTTTTCTCCGAATAAACCTCTACCTCGCATCCGAACTTAATCTAAGCGCGTTAACTTTCCCTAAAACGCTGACAGAAATAAGTCAAAATTCCCTAAAGCGAACCCACGAGTTCCGTTAACTACCTATAGGCGAGGAGACGCGCCAAAGGTGAAATTCAAAATGGTGGTGTTTATATCGAGGCTTACGTAAAAAAAAAATGTGTTTGATGTTGTCAAATGTCGAGTCCTTGTATATAATAACTATAATTTAAGTTTAACCGTACTTTTTGACGAGCTCTTGAATGATAAAATCACATTTAAGGTAAAAGAATCCCACGAATTTTGAGGCTATTTATGAAAAGGTAATGCCGGGTCGGGCGTTCTGCACGAAACATTTTTAACGCACCATTCGTATCGATATAGTAGCGTGTAAATTGACTGAAATGCGGAATTGTCAGATAAACAACGTTAGGGAAAGCAACGCCTAGTTAAACGTCACCTTAAAACGCACTTCGATTTGCCTTATTTCGCGACGCGAACGGTTTTCACTACTCGGATAATGTTAGAGTTATAGGAGACGCGTTTTTAGTTACGGTTTTTGGTAGAGTTTGAGTAGTTCTTTACGCTCGTACCTGGTTTGAAATTTTTTTAATTAAATAACGGCGTGTTGGATCGCGAGAACAAATTGGTCTAACTGAAAGCGTAATTCTTCACGCAGGGGGATCGCTCGAGATGTTTATGACGGAAGATCAAAAGAAATACTACAACGCCATGAAGAAAATGGGCTCCAAAAAACCGGTGAAAGCCATTCCCAGGCCCAGGGTAAACTTCGTTACCAACATCTTTATTATACGTATTTAGAGGGGGGATTTTGGTGACGTAGAAGAATCGTAATCGCTCTTTCTCCGTCTTTTTCGCGAGCAGTTCAAACTTCAGGCAGTGGTGTTCGACTTAACGACGAACAAGAAATTCGATATGGCAATCATGTTATTTATCGGACTGAACATGTTAATCATGGCTATGGATCACTACAATATGACAAAAACTTTCGAATTAGTCTTAGAAAGATTGAATATCTTCTTCATCGCCATTTTTACTGCCGAGTGCGTGCTCAAAATCTTTGCTCTTCGCTGGTATTATTTCAAGGATCCATGGAGTATGTTTGATTTCGTGGTCGTAGTACTATCCATATTAGGTGAGTACTTTTACGTTCTTCGGTAACCAATTTCGTACGACTATATTCTAATCACTTTCGTTTTGTTTGGTTTATTTTTCGTATTTTCCGTTTCATCTTGGCTTCGTGACGCGCCGCCGCTATATTCGTTGACGCTAATGGTGTTTCGTGGCGTGTAACGCGACTCAGGTGTCGTGCTCAAAGACTTAATCGCCGCATACTTCGTGTCTCCTACTTTGCTTAGAGTCGTCCGCGTGGTGAAAGTAGGTCGCGTCCTTCGTTTGGTCAAAGGAGCGAGAGGAATTCGGACCTTGCTATTCGCTTTAGCCATGTCGCTACCCGCCCTCTTCAATATCTGCCTTCTGCTCTTTCTCGTCATGTTCATCTACGCCATCTTTGGGATGTCTTTCTTCATGAACGTCAAACATTTTGCCGGCATCGACGAAAATTTCAACTTCGAGACGTTCGGCCAGTCGATGATCATTCTGTTTCAGATGTCAACGTCGGCTGGCTGGGACGGGGTACTGGCGCCCATCATGAACGAGAAAGATTGCTTACTTCCTAGCGAAGATCAAGAAGGAAACTGCGGTAGTCGCGGCATAGCCGTGGCGTATCTGATCTCGTACCTGATTATAAGCTTTTTGATCATTATCAATATGTACATCGCCGTCATTTTGGAGAACTACAGTCAAGCCACGGAAGACGTGCAAGAGGGCTTGACCGACGACGACTACGATATGTATTACGAGATCTGGCAAAGATTCGATCCTAACGGAACGCAGTTCATTAAATACGTGGTGCTGACCGAATTCCTGAATGCCTTGGAGGAGCCGCTTCAGATCGAGAAACCGAACAAGTACAAAATCGTTTCGATGGATATACCGATCTGCAAGGGCGACCTGGTCTTTTGCGTCGACATTCTGGACGCCTTGACCAAGGACTTCTTCGCCCGTAAGGGCCACGTGATAGAGGAGACGGCCGAGCTAGCCGAAGTATCGCCGCACGCGGACGTGCCTGGATACGAGCCGATAAGCAGCACATTATGGCGACAACGAGAAGAATATTGCGCGAGAGTCATTCAACAAGCCTGGCGCCGCTATAAGGGGCGCCAGCGAGGCAGCGAGCCCAAGCAGCAACAGACTGCCATCGTCGTCGAGAGCGACGGACACGTAACTAAGAACGGACACAAAGTAGTCATTCATTCGAGGTCCCCCAGCGTAACTAGTCGCTCCACGGACGTGTGATAACGAACGCTGGTCCCGAACAACTAACAAAACAAAACAAAAAACGCTACACCCGTTCTTACAACGCCGTTACGAATCGTAAAAACGAAACAAAAAAAACAAATTATATATCTATATACGTATATTCGGATATATCGATATATCGATATATAACGTAACGTATAACCAAACGCTTCGGGGGTTCCGCAAACCGCCGCCGACCGCGCGGCCGACCGCGGCTGTCCGTCTGTCTGGCCGCTAGGCGACGCGGACAACCTAACAAAAAACAACCAATCAGCACGCTGGCAGGATACGTATAACGGGAAATAAAATTTAAAAATACGACAAAACAAGCAAACAAACGAATAACCGAGACAAAAAACGTAACGACAAACCGCTAACAATACCCGCATCGAGTGTATATTTTTATATATTCCTTGTGCTGGGGATTGAGTACCGGTATGCTTGATGCCGCGCACCCGTACTCGGTTAACGAAACAAAAAACAAAAAAAAAAGCAGCGCTCTCTATTCTTATTTTTCTAAAAGTCATTGGTTGAATTAATTGCCTATTTACACCGAATATGTAAATATGCAAAATAAGGGAAAAAAATACAAAAACCTCATGTTAACTCTAGCACAGATAAAACAAATTCGTCAATTTCAATCGAGAAAATAACTAGTTCTATTTACCAAAAAACGACATTAGTTGCTTTCCTTCTAATAAGGGTGCAAAAAAAAAAAAAAACCAAATACGCATGAGAAATCTTTGGGTGCTAATAAGTATTTAAAAAAACGAAAACGTTTTAAACTGGGTTTGATATAATACGCCTATCACTTAAGTTTAAAACAAAATGTAAAAAAAATTAAATAAATGGGGATAGGGGGGTTTTTTCCGGTCAGACGCTTACGTTAGATAAAAATAAATAAATATAAAAATTGCTTTTTTTACCATAAGATAAAAAAAATGAATATACATGTATAAGAATCCCTGGAAACTAGAGGGGATGTACAATTTCTTACACATATGCACAAAAAGGATATAAAAGTTCCCTATGTTTATTGTTGCTAGATAAACTCGAAAATACGTTAGATAAAAAAATAAATTATAGGTGCGATGAAGAGAGAAAAAAAATTTAAAAACTAGAAGAATCGTTCGAGCGGGAACGTCCGAGAAAAAAAAATATACTTGTTAAAAAATTGTTGGCTCCTGCTTTTTTAGGAGAAAATTATAAAAATTAATGCATCGACTTTAAAAAATAAATTAAAAACGGGGGAAAAAAGATACTGATCTATATAGTATATACCTACATTCCAATTAAAAAATATTTCCATTTTTTTACGTCAATAAAACCCCTCATTTAAAAAAAATAAGAGTTAACTAAAAGAGTCGCGCTTAATTTAGATTTCGTTAAACATTTGTTAATATTAAATAAATTTTAAATATTTAAGGGAAAACACTCGAAAATAATAATTAAAGTGTAAAAAAATCCTACAAACAACCAATCCTAAGGTTGATCGAGCATTTTTTTAGTAAGTTATTAATGAAAAACAAAATTAAAAAAAAATTCCCACGTTTGAAAGGCGAATAATAAATAAAATAAAAAAAAGGTATTTAGAAAATTTAGCTTAATTAAAACAAATACTACGGAGATATGTAAAGGAGATTGTATAAGAACTTGTTGGAAAGTGCACACACACCCCTATTAAGAAATAATATTATAAAAAGAAACAATGTTTAGTCAAATTGTTTAAAAAGATTTAAAAAAATGCAAAAAAAAAAATAATAAAAAATCTACTTTCGTAATATAAGAGAAATTTAAAAAAAAATTAAATTTAAAAATGACGGCTGCAGCGCATAATGTGGGGGGAAGTTTTTCACGCGACGCGAACGGGGTTTAAAATGGGAAAGGGGGATAATAATAAAATTAAAATATTCGGACTAAAAATTTAGTTAAAAACCAGAAAAACAAGTCGTATAGATGCTCCCTCTTTGCCAGTGGTATAAAAATTATATTTAAAAAACTGTTAAGATTCAAAACAGAAACAAAAGGAAATAATAGCCCCTTAAAATACAAAAAAACTCGTGATTTATGCGCTTATCGCGAGTGTTTAAGAATAAAAACAAGAATTATTAATGAGGTAATGAATTTAAAAACAAACCAACCCCCCCAAAAAATAAAGATGATTTCATTCAAATTTGTAAAAGCCGATTAAAAAAAAATAAATAAATTATATATAAAATATATATAGCTTATGGGCTGCCTAGTAAAAAAAAATATAAAAAAAATAAAAAAGCTAAATTTTTAAAAATCCACCATTGTATTAAAAATAAACGAATTTAAAAAAAAACAAAAAAAAAAAAACGAAAAATGTACTATTTCTACACCTTGCTAAATGTACAGCACTTGTTAAAGGCTTGTTGAAATCCAAAAAAAATAAATTAATTAATAATTATAAACCCGTTTAAAAAAAACTAAAACAAAATGGGGTTATAAGAAAGCATTCGCTGGTTAGATAAAAAACGGCTTGATAACATTAAAATAATTACTTCAGCTGATAATTCTTAACAAAAATCACGAGAAATGGTATATAAAAAAGTCTTGATGTGTGCGCTGCGCTGAGATATATATATATAAAAAAAAACTTGGGAGAAATTTTTTAATTTGTCACGTGCCTTTATAAGTTTTTTCGAAAAAACAAAAAAACAAACCGCTATTTAAAATAAAAAAAGAGGGATGTATCATTGTAGCTTATAAACAAAAAAAAAAAATACATGCGTACCAAGAAAAAAAAATACTCATCTTTCAGTACATGTATACAACATGTATCATGACATAGCATTCACATTATAAATATAATCTAAGAAAGCACAAACTATGTGATTTCGACGCTCAGATTCCGCGCGTAAATAAAAACAAGGGGGGCGGGAAAAGTTCCTTTTTCCACCCCCCGAAAAAAAAAATTCAGGAGTCTAACTGCTTTTAATTTTGAGGCTCAACTTTTTGCAACTAAGTTGATTTTTTGAACAAAAAAATTATTACATTACTATGCATGGCCAGACTAATTTGGCAGGTAGTTAAAAAAATAAAAAAACAAAAAACAAACCAAAAAAATTAATAAAAAACCAAAAAACCAACCCACTAAATGAAAAACCAATCACCAGATGTTTTTTCTAGTATTCTATTTTCTCTGACAAAAAAAAAAACTAATTTAAGAAAACACGAAACACTAAAAAATACCCCCCAAAAAATTTAAGTGAAAAAAAATCGACAGCAAAAAATAAACGGAATTTAAAAAAATTTATAAATTTTTCGCCATTGATTCATAGCAAAAAAAAAAAAAAAAAAAAAAAAAAAAAAAACGTGCTATATTAGTAAATTCAGCAAAAAAAAAAAATGCAAATAATAAAAACAAAAAGGCCAAAAACTCCTAAAAAATAACTAGTGCATTCACTAGCTTAAAAAAATAGAGAAATATTAGAGTTAAAAATAAACCAAGCATTGCATAAAAAATGTGCTGCCGTAACTAAAATTATCCGCCATTAATTAACTTATAGGTTCCGTTGATATATATTTCGAGGAAAAAATTTAAGAAAATGAAAATAAGATATAAAAAACTAGTTAGCCAGAATCCATAGATGACAGCGTTTTCGCCAAAAAAAAAAAAAAAAAAAAAAAAGGAATAAAATGCTATTATAACAAAAAAATCTAACACAGAGACTGCTTCTCAAGTACCTTGATGCGTCACTTTCCACCTTACCGAAAAAAAACCAGTTTCTAATCCATTACTGAAGTATGCCTTTTCAGCTTGTACTTACTTTGTAAAATGTTTTGAATTTCACAGTTTGTACCATATTACCTGTAAATACATCATTGAATAAATTTTTGATAATTTATCACAATGGAAAACGACGTTACGAAATTAAAGATTCATTTCGCAATTAAGTTTCTCAATTAAAATTTTCGGTAAGGCGTCAAGCAGCAAATTTAGATCTCTAAAATATGTCACGAAAGTATCGCTATAATCAAATAACATAAATTCTGACTCCATCCCAACCTTGAAACAAGATGGTCATGCCTTAGTTATAGCTAGACCTTTGACATTGTAAAGGACGAAAGGAAAGATGTTATAGAAGGGGCGTGTTATGCATGCATTAACGCTCTTTAGAGTTGGGTGTAGCTAAAAATTGATTTAATGGGTAAAAAGAGCCTAGTGTGCATTGCCAAAGAATTTATTTCATTATTTGGAACTAAAACGGAGCTGGCGACTTATCGTTAAAGGCTAGGAATGAATCGTGGCTAAATTCTTAAAGAGAACCATCTAAGCTACAAAATCAGCCTGGTGCAAATTCTAAGCGCCATCAAAAAGAGCGAAAAAAATGATTTAAAGGGTAATAAAGAGCCTATTATGCCTTGCAAAAAAAAAAAAAAAAAAAAAAAAAAAATTAATTTCAAACTAAAACTGAGGTGGCGACTTATAGTTAAAGGCTAGGATATAATCGTGGCTAAATTCTTAAAGAGAAACGTCTTAGCTACAAAATCAGCCTTGTGCAAATTCTAAGCTCCATCAAAAAGACCGAAAAAAAATTGTTTTAAAGGGTAACTCAAGAGCTTAGCGCGCCTTGCCAAAAATATATTTATTCATTTGGAACTAAAACTGAGCTGGCGACTTATGGTTAAAGACTAGGGTTGAATCGTGGTTAAATTCTTAAAGAGAACCATCTAAGCTACAAAATCAGCCTGGTGCAAATTCCAAGCACCATCTAAAAGAGCCAAAAAAATTGATTTAAAGGGTAACTCAATAGCCTAGCGCGCCTCGCCAAAAAATTAATTTATTCATTTGGAACTAAAACTGAGCTGGCGACTTATAGTTAAAGGTTATGATATAATCGTGGCTACATTCTTAAAGAGAAACGTCTAAGCTACAAAATCAGCCTTGTGCAAATTCTAAGCACCATCAAAAAGACAGAAAAAATTTGATTTAAAGGGCAACTAAAGAGCCTAGCCCGCCTTGCCAAAAAAACTAATTTATACATTTGGAACTAAAACTGAGCTGGCGACTTATCGTTAAAGGTTAGGATATAATCGTGCCTAAATTCTTAAAGAGAAACGTCTAAGCTACAAAAATCAGCCTGGTGCAAAATCTAAGCACCATCAAAAAGAGAATCGTGGCTAAATTCTTAAAGAGAACCGTCTAAGCTACAAAATCAGCCTTGTCCAAATTCTAAGCACCATCAAAAAGAGCGAAAAAAATTGATTTAAAGGGAAGCCCAAGAGCATATAGTTTGCCTTTGCCAAAAAATTATTTTCTTCATTTGGAACTAAAACTGAGCTGGCGACTTATCGTTAAAGGCTAGGATGGAATCGTGGATAAATTCTTAAAGAGAACCGTCTAAGCTACAAAATCAGCCTTGTGCAAATTCTAGGCACCATCAAGGAAATACCTTCCTTCTAGCTGTCCTCCCAATGGACCGACAGTTCCGTTCGACAGACTCGAATACCGCCAAACTGA